>JAQFYC010007266.1:0-10747 GCA_034694165.1 Tomocerus mixtus
TTTACATGTGCATTCTAGGTGATCTTTTCTTGTTGCCTAGCACACGTAGAAGGCCTGGAATATTTCCGTTAGGGAGTGTACGCACAGACACACTTCCAGACAGCATTGATGAAATGATAATATACCTGGCGGTACATAATAAATAACTTAAAGCTACGAATTGCAGTATCACTGTTCCTATGTGTATATCTATGGGGCTCATGAAATAATATTTAATGGCAGGCAGTACCTGAAAATTTTTCTGATTTTTTTCCTAAATGGACTTTTTGACAACTTATAGTTCGAAATTCACAAAAAACAAAATCATGCCTCCTTCCCTAATAGCTAAGCTTAACTTAGGTGGATCATTCATTTGAATTGATAGAATTTTAATTGAGTCTCCATGATCTGAAAGAGTAGGAAACCCCATGTACTTGCTAGCGGTACTACTGCCTGCCCTTAAGGTATAACAAGGTCATAAATAAATAAATAATTTAAATATCTTAATTAAGTTATGTAGTACACTTAGTTAAATACTGTTTATGAAGCCGTTGTTGCCGATATTATAAGTACACCGAACAATTACTATGTACCATTTATTGTACTGGGCGTTTTATTATCCCCGTATAGTAGAAATATGTTGACCAGCGTCCCTTAATATTTGTGTAAAACAATCTATTGGGCCATCCTTAATATTTTAGTGCACACATTTTACTGATAGCCAATCAGCAGGCCACAAGCATTTTCCAAGATATTTTGTATAATAATTAAAATTGTGTCATCTTCGATAATGAAGAAATTGTTCATGTGTACCACAATTGGGAAGCATGCCCGTAAGTATCGTAATTGCAACTTGGTCTGAAGGTTTATGGCTGCATTTCTTTTTGGCATATCTGCAAACAATTTGGAGTACCGAGTTGCTTGGACACAAAAATACATTCCACATTGAATTAGAAATAAGCTGTTTAGCGTGAATATGAGACAAAGAATCTGGACGGGAAAATTAAGTAAATGAGAAAAGGCAATGGCAATAAATAGAAAAATTGTCGCCGCCGCGGTCATTGAGATCAAAGCACCGGGTAATTGTATACGGCAAAGACCCAAGTCAACGATAACATAAAATAATTTAACTTCCTTGTAAAGAATCATTATTCTTTTGAAGCGAAAAAAGAATTCTGTTTCTTTGGTCTGTTCCTTGAAGTCTTCCACCAGTAAACTATTAAATGCATACAAATAGTGTATTTAATTTTATTATTTTTGAAACACTTTATAAATGAGTTTTAACCGATCTTAAAGATAAATTCAACATACCATATTCTGTTCATCCACATACTCACTGCATACAGAGATGGTAAAACCAGCATAACATAAATAGCGTAGTTATACCACGTTACTGCAAAATAACAGGCAGACAGTATTTTTCCAAGTAAAAGATAAATCTTTGATTGACATCCTAAATGAAATATTATTAATAGTTCTTCGAATTTCGTTTCTTCTGGGATGATAAGAAAAAATCCAAATATAGAAGCAACAGCAAACATTCTAGTTATCGAGACCATTACCCAACCAAATAAGTCAACATCGAATGAAGTAGTTGGCGGCCAATGCCCTAAAGAAATCAAATAATATTTGAATAGTATTTGATGATGGGATGTGTATATAAGGACTGAAAATAATTTAATTGTGCTCACGTTTTTTCATGGTGGAGTCGATATTTACTAGAGAATTTACAAGCACCATCATTTCGTCTACATAAAAAAATGTGTTCAATACGCAACATAATCCAATGGCACTAGCCGCAAAATATCCAAAATGCAAAGCCCTGACGGCAGTTGAAACTTTATTGTATTTCAAAGAAACTAAAAGAGAAAGAATTTCCAAAATTCGCCAAATAACTGAGAATAGGAAAATTAGGTAGAATGGAATACACGCAGAAGTGTTTAACTTTGTCAACTTTTTCTGTTCAGGGAACCATTTGTAAGGTAGTAAATAATGTTTGCATCCGAATTGTAAAATTCTGTTGAGGTTTGAAAATGACTTTAGAGAAAACAGTTTTTGAACTTTCACTGACTTTTTAAAAACTTGAAAGTAGGAATTTGTTAATTGATACTTTGTTGCAAAAGCGCCAAATGATTCTGATTTAGGTGAATCGCTCATTATCAGAAATTGTTATTTTATTGCTTAAAACAGGCCAATAATTTTATTAAATTGTCAATAATTATTTTGAAATCTATTAAGAGTGAAGGACGAAATGGTAAATAATAAATGGGGTGCTAGTGTTCTATAATTTATTGCAAAAATAGTATATTTTTATTTATATTTAGTTTCCAACTCTTTAAAATATCAACAGTGGCACTGATTGTTACTTTTTGTAACTCTTTTCATTACAGATACGCTTGAGAGATTGGTAAAACCTATTGAGTGATCATGCGGGTATATACGTCTATTCGTATTATTTATAGGAAGAAATCTACATGGAATCCAATTAAAACCTATTATTTCACGTTCTCTAGAAAATTGATGCCTACGATAATATTCGATAGGAATATTAATTGGGGGCATGTTGTGAGACCCTATATAATAGATAAATGACTTTTAATTGCGTGCACAGTAAGCATGTCCATTTAATTTGCAATGAAATAAATGTCAGCTACATTCATATTTCTGTCCTTTTTTGGAAACCAGTGATGCCCAGTGTATTATTGAACAAAGTTTAAAGTTGTGACAATAAATCAATTACATTACATCACATTACATTAATATTACTTTTAGGCGATAAATGATTAATTTCTTGTTTTAGCTAGTTTACTCAATTTGCACACAACAGTTTTACAATACTGTTTGTGTAATTTTAAAAGGATGAATTATTAATATAAAGTATACTAATTGCTCTTTCAAACTTTCCAAGAAACTAACACTGTAGAGAATTTGCGTAACGCATACCAGAATGGTAATACACTAAAATAGTTGAATAAACGGCGATAAAATTGCTCAGGAACTGCGTTAACTGTCTTTCATTTCTATTACAAATATATAAGAATGAAATTAGTTAGTATAAGATGTTTATTGCATACATAATATATATATACGGATTCCTAAAATTTACTATACTTGTTATTGTCCAAAACTTTAGGAAGCAAGAATATAATATTCGTGTGATTTCAGCAACAGTTTGTGCTAGCTCGCGAAAATACACGAGCAACCGTCGCGTCGTCGTGTAATTACACGACATATGTTTACACATTATATTACACAGAGATTTTGCGTTTACACTGACTGCATCATAATGAGTATAGATGAGACCAGCCCGCAGTATAAATGCCGAGGGTCAGGATCGGTAGTACATATATTCTGTGTTTATTTTTACACGATTTTCCAAATCTTTGCTGTGCTATCTGTACATTTGCATTGCAGGCAAACTTTGTTTTTAAAATCAGTAAAGTTTCGGTGAATACGTAGAATTGTCATTTTGGTGTTTACATATAGTAACTATACAATATTTTATTATTCTTTCGAAATTGTAAGTGATGGTTGCATTTTTTGTAAACATGTTATATAATTTAAATGGAGAAAATAAAATGTATATTTTGAATATTATTCTTGTTATATGTCAAGAAAATTAGCAGCTTTATTTCAAATTTTTCATTTCGTTTAATATATTTTTTCTTCTTGTAATTTTCCAGGAAATTGAGCTCTTTACGGGAGAATACAATTTTCGTCAATAAACTCAATTCTAGTTATTTAAGTAAGCAAATTTGCATGTCAATTGGAAAAAATTAGTCTAAAATGAGATAGTTTTCATACCCACTCGATTTTTGTGTTGTACATTAGGATATTATTTTTAATCTTTATTTCCTTTACGTCATTATTTTTTTTTAATTTTATTTTCACAATTTTTTCTGATAAACTATATTAGACTTTCTTGAAAATATAAATTGCAACTATATTTTCTATTTAGTATATATTGACTCGGATCGTGGAGGAGTGAGATGTTCTCAATATTTAATTCGTCTTCAGGGAAAAGTGGAGGAAACACTGAATGGGACAATAGGCTTTACTATGATCCAAACTCAGATTCAAGTAATGGGAAAGATTATCGAATATCTGACTCGAAGCTGAAAGAAAAAATGAGGAGCCTCATTGATGGATCAGAAAAGATGAGCAAACTTTGGATTTATAGTCATAAACTACTTGAGGTGCAGCTAACCCAGGGGCTTATGTACCATGCGTTTGTGATGATCGAGACGGAAGATTGGTGGTGGTCCATTGAGAAGAACGAGAGTGGGATAACTATGCAACGAAGCAAGAAATGCGAGTACGTGAAAAACAAATACCGCAGAAATGATAGGACGGGAAGTGTTGAAAAAAGATTGAAAGGGGACGGTCATTCTCGGATGGAAAAATTAATTGATTGGTTGTACGAAAATGATGAACTTAACAGGGGATACAATGTTGCTATAAAGGAACAAAACTGTCAAGGATTTGCAAATCGAGTCTTTAACCATTTTGCGACAAATAAAGAAAGTTTTATCGTACTGTAGGGCTATTTATAATTAATGATATGCATCCAAATGTTCTAAAACGAATAAAACCTAAGAACTTTATTTTTTTCATTTCCATACAACCATTTTATTCTCCAGCATACTTCTGTATTGAAATAATACATTCGATATTTATATTTTGAATATAATTGACTAGCTATTGTCAGTAACGGTAAAATGGAAGCCCCAGTTTTTTCTGATACATCCGATATGAATATTATGACAACATTTTTGAAAATGATTTTAGAACCATAATGGTAGGAACAAAATGAAGATACTAGTACATTAGAGTTCACAAGCAGAGCGAACCTAAAAAATATTTGTTGGGATCAAAATAGTATAGCAAGTGCTAATGAACGTGTACAGTCTTAATGTAACTATAATAAACCATGGCAATGGGTGTCCAACTGTATCGGCAGTGGAATGCGCAGTGGAGATGCGCAGTGGGCGGGTTTCGTTGGCGAAAACAACATTTAGCACTAAATTCTCACAAAATCTCAAAGTGCCCCATGTATGGGGTAAATTGAGATTCATATTTGGATTCCTTGTGCCAACACCTTTAAAACGATACCACACTTGCCATATGTTTGTATTTAAAGAATAAGTGGGCGTGGCCAGAACTCCATGGGGGTGTGGCCAATTTGGTCCAAAAACACTTACAAGATTACTTTTGACCTCCTTTTTCGACTTCTGAAAACAGAATTCAAAAAAGTTGATGTGTTCAAAAGTTAGAGCGCGAAGAGACACTGGGACACACAGACAGACAGCCAAGACAAACCCATACTGTATCGTGCCGATACAGAATAAATATAATCGAGAGACATAACTGTACGCTGTACTCTGCACGAATTTAGTAATGTTAATTAATATGTCGTGCAGCAATTTTATTTTAATGGCACATGATTAATGAGTAGGTCGGTGCCTATTATCAAATGTACAGCTTAATTACAACTACTTGTAATTTCCATATCGAATTTCCATAATTCAACGGTTTTCTCCTTGAGAGCAATAAATATTTCCACGGATTGTTAATAAAGAGTATTTTACAGTAAGTTCTGAATTTTGACAGGTTGAGATATTAACACGTCTTTCCCTGCCACATGTACGGATGTACGTGGCGTCCATAAAATAATTCCTGCAGGTAAAGGTAATAAATATAAAATATCGCAATCTAATTTCGTATTCGTAACGCGCAAAATAAAAATGAGCTGGTCCTCCAAGCATATAGTTATCTACATAATATAATTATGTAGTTATCTAATCGAACATTCCGGAATGGGCCAACTTAGCCGAATTCGCTTTCCTTAGCAATCTGTCTTTGGAAGAAGCACCTATAGATTGACATGATTGTGTCATCTCCATTGTAGTTGCAAATTGAACGAAGAAACATTATATACGCGGGTGAGTGTAATAAATCTTTCCTATAAACTTGTTTGTTGTGGTATGAGAAATAATATTATGCATCACTTTGTTCACTGAACAAGTATCCAACTACCTAAGTCACAGTCTCATTCTACATACAGGTATTAATTAAATTATACATGCCATAATACAGATAGGGTAAGTGCAACATGATTGCTTCAGAAACTAAGTAGAATAATAAAATACATTGGGATTTTGCATTAGAACACTACATGGCACAACTTTTCTATTTACACATGTAAGTGCAAATATATTGTATATTATAACAAAATTATTAAAAATCAAATGAATATTACGTTGTGATGTTCTCATATGTGATTCTTTGAATAGCATGAGCATAAAGTGATCCAAAATGTACACAATTAATTTTTTTACATAAACGTCAAAGACATAAACTTTGCAAATGTAGTTTGTTGAAGAAGAAAATTTAGAAAAAATTCTCAACATTAATATAAATTTTTACGCATCGTTTTGCTTGCTTTCAAGTCAAAGACTTGATTTTTCGAATATTTTACGAAAATGCAGCATAATATAATAAAACGAGCGGAAGTATTTATAATTTGTGCTGTCAGTGCATATTTAGTGAATATTAAATGATAACTTCATAACGATGCACAATATAATTCTTGTTATGCCCACGAGGAATCAGAAGTTCTAAAAGCACATTACAGCATAGTTTATTATTGATTGACAGTAATTGTCTGCAAAAAATCGCTTAAGTAGGATGACTTTTTATCCGTGATGCACTAATGTAATTTTTCAAACGATCTGACTTTATATCTATGTATATAAAGTAGTATAAAGTACAAAGCCTTCAATTGTAGTCAAATTAGTGTAATACATATTGCGCCATTCTCAGAATATCAAACCATGTAATATTTCTATAAGCTTCCCATAAAGTCAGCTTGTAACTCAACCTTTCGAATTTATATACGCGACCTAGACCAATCAATGCAACACAACACAATTTGACACATAATTATTTAAAATATTCGATTAGATGGTACTTAACTATAGTCAAGTGCTTAATTATATGTAAACCATTCAAATGTTTCTAATCATAAAAAGTTTTAGATTTTATTGCGGGCAGTATTTTTACTTTTGCTAATGCCATTGATACCAAAAATAAACGGTAACCGGCACGAGTGGCTAAAGAAGGAATTGACAATTGCGTATTTATGTCAATAATATGATTTAAAGTAGACGATGAGATAAATAACATTTCTTAATGTATGTGCACACAATACAAACTTCAAACTCTACAATTTTCTTTTATAAATATGCAACCGCATAGGTGAGTTGTGTTGTTTTGAATATCCTTTCTTGAAAATAAAAAGACGGCAGTTTATAATCTTATTACTGGCCTGGATTAATTAACTTGACCTTTATTCATCAAATGACCAATTTAGAAGTTTAGGTTATTTTAAATATTGATGTTTACCAGGAATAGCATGGAATTATGATAAAAGTAATGGAAAATACTGTAAGCATAAATCCATTAGCTTTAGCTATGTTTCCCTTTGCCACAAGGAAATGACCATCCATAGGGTCATCAAACTTTTGCAGGAGATTTTTAAGCTGATTTGTGTGATCGTAAATGAGGGAAATGTGATTAGGTCCCTTGATGATATCTGCTACCACGGTAGTTGGTGGAGTGATTTTCAGAAAACATTTAAGAGTGTTCTTAACTGTAATATTTATACCGTGGCATTCGGCACAATGTGGATTCTTGAACAAAGTTTTATCTTTGATTGTTACATGTTGCACATAACTGGAGCAGAGTTGAGAAAGTCCCTCCTCCGTCCCAGGAGGGCAGTAATCTGTGACTTCTTGGGAGCAGTACCTCGTAAGGGGATTTGTTGTGTTAATTCTGAGGGCATCGAATTCGGGGATGTAAATACCGCAGTAAGTATCGTAGTGCTTCCAATATCGTTCTCTGGGTGTGTACAGAGCTTCCTTCATGAAATCCTGGACAAAGGTATCACTCAGATTTTGATTGCATAGAATTCTAATCTTCAGCGGGTTGACCTTATCCAGGATATTTCCATTACACATTGCACAATTGATGTTGCGGTAAAACTTCCCATCTTTATTGTAAATGGGCAGATCAAGACGGTAAGTGTGTTTGGATGTTACTATCGATTCCATAGTGCACAACTTCTCAAGATCTTTGTCTTCATTAGTCGGACTACAGGAATTTATCATCAATGCCCAAGTTCTCTGAAAAAATTAATTTAATTCATAATTGGATCACATTTCTTTAATTATTGTACTTATTCTGATTAAACATTAAAGAATGAAGATAAATTTACATACAGACTGCAAGTGAGAACATCTCCACGGATTTTTCTTTATTGGTTTATTGACAATGGTCACACAACAATCTCCGTACTCCATGCAGACATTTTCCTCGTCACAACGACATGCATCAGGCTCAAGCTGGAAACTTAGATTATTTTTAATTCTGGCTTCAAACCACGGGTCACTAAAATTCCCCGATTTTGTGCACATATCTCTAAAACCGCATTTTCTCAATTTAAGAATTTCGCTTCTTCCTAGCCCAGTTGAACTAGTTAAATTCTCTTCACCATTCTCTGTCCAAGTAGTTGTATGTTCATCTGTAGAGTCACTGGTGTCACTTAAGTCGCCGTGAGCACTGTAGTACACGAAGCCTAAGGCTACTATAACCACAAATACCGAGATGTATGTCATAATAATTTGTACTGTACTTGACACTTGATGAATTCTATTAATTCATGTTATTATAATATTTTGTGGCCTTCATTAGCGTTAAAACTTTTACAACCACTACAATTGCTACAAAATATTAGCACAGCAAACAAACTAATCTATGAAGTCACTATAGGAAGTAAATGTAGACACTGGATTGGATACCATCAGTCAGAATCTTATGTAAGAGAAGAATTTTTCCACAAGAACATTTATATTTCAATATTGCGGTACAATTTTAGAACGAGTGATTCACAAAAATGCTGCGGAATTAGATTTGAACAACAAACTAAATAGTAACAGAATATTTTGTAAATAATTGCAAATTAAAATAGAGCAACGACGTAGGTTCTTCCGATTATGTACGAAAGTTGACTCCAAGGATGTGGTACATCTATTTTAGACGATGATGATTTCCAATGACAACTAATCACTACAATGAATCACACAATAACATCGCAAACCAAAGTTTCTACAATAATGTATTTCTGTATGTGCCTAGTGATAGAGGTTTAAGATATATTTAATCATTATTATTCTATAAATCTGCCAGATTAGTGACCAAATTAATTATCTGGATAAATATTCAATGTGTCTAACCTAAACTAATCTTGCAAGAAATAACATTGCAAATAATATGCAAATAATAAGTAATGGCACTTTCGGCACTATGTACCAGATGTTGACTTTTAATATTATACTACATACGTATAGCGTATTATGGATGTGAAGCATATATTATGTATGTATTATGTACCTAAATATTACAGCATCTGCAATGTGCCCTGTCCTGTCCATTAGATCACAGGGTAGAGTTAGAGTTACCGACGAAGTTTAAGCATAGGTAAAGATAAACAAGCTTCTCGGATGTGTAAGACCAAGATTGACTATTCCCATGTAGAGTGTTTGAAAATCTTTATCTATAGGGCATATATCCCAATATATAATGCAGGTACAATGGTGAATGTTATATAACTTGTATAATATTGTGCACGTATTTAGTATAGAGAATAGGATTACGATGTTTACATGGAACTATTATTAAAACCATACCTATCTATCTGTCTCCATACTAGAATGCTTAAGTAAACTGCTATTTCTAGGAACTACAGGATTCTAGGAACTGTGATCTTTGTATACCTTATTATAATTAGCAGTACAGTATTCAAACATTTTCCCATTTACCTACGTAAAAGTTGTAGGCTTATTCACAGGCTGAATTTGTTAGCAAGAAAATTCAAACATACGTAAACAGGAGACAGGAACGGGCTTTAACTAAATACATGTCTGTATGTAATTGTATATACATATTATTCCTTTCAAAGAATGACTACACACATACAGAGAAAAATTTATGGAAATTCGTGTAATTTAATAGTTAATTCTTATTTTCCACTTTTATTAATTAAAATATATTTTTATTTTTCAGGTCACCTTCTTCAATGAAAATAATATTTACAGCCTACCAAGTTGTTATTAGATAGAAAATATGTACTTTCCCTCCATAATGCAATAACGTACAACCCACATTCCTGTATTTGAAATTGTTTCTTTTAACATTATGCAAATTATTTGCCCATAGCTACTTTCAGCAGCTTTTGTACAGAAATTGCCATTTTTGATAAGGAAGCCTTTTCAAACCATTTCAAAAAATGTTGTGTCGCATAAGATGCTAAAGGTTCATTTTTCGTTTCGTTAATTATATGATTTACATAAATATTCAGTTGCGATGAGATAATCTGCTTGTTAGTGCACGCCTCAGTATTCATGTTCATGTTAGTATACAAATGTTATTTATATTACATATAATTAATTTGTGTCTTGTAGGAACCGCATCGCAAGTGTAGAATGTAGAATCCAGGAATTTCTTATATCAAGCAATGATTATTATATATGTTACCGGCAACATCGGTAATAAGGCATTACCGGTAATGCCTAGGCAAAAACGGTAATATTTCTAAAATTTCAGTTTTTGTGTCAAAACATTAATACGACAAGTTTTAAATAAATATTGAGTTTACCAGTTTGATTAAGCAGTTAACGGGGAATCAGAAAAGTGTCACCTCAACCTTTTA
>JAQFYC010007267.1:0-10744 GCA_034694165.1 Tomocerus mixtus
GTTACTATAAATAATTTTCTCTCTTTATTTGTATATATATGACTAACGATATCTTCTCTGGTTGCGACTCGGTTTTTAGCCCGACCCAGGGCTTATGTAGAGCTCCTGTCTGTGTGTGTGTGTGTGTGTGTGCGTGTGTGTGTGTGTGTGTCCCACTTTCGGTCATAATTGAAGCATGTAAGATAGTCGCTTCAGTAATCATTAAAGCAATTATGATAGTCTGTTTGGTAGACGATAATTGCAGTACATTTTTGAAAAATATAATTTAACCCCGGAATTGAACTTATTAGACCTCATCCCAGACTGAGTTCGTTGGCCAACAAAATTGTCCAAAATGGAAAAATTTTATTGAATGTTAAAATTCAAATTATTTTTGCAATATAATAGTAAGGTCAATATTAATGGTAAAAAATTTTGCATTATACTTCTACATTTTATTGTATATGATAGAAATGGAAGCATTTAGAGATTACAAAAACAATTACATCCTGCTTTGCCTAAAAAGTAAGGATTGGGGGACTGTGAATAAATATATCATGTTTCACAAATTAACATTTAACTTATGGCCTTTCAAAATAATTTTAATGCGTCCATCAAAAAATTTTAAAATTAATATTTTTCCACGTAGATATTGTCCGATTGCAAAATATTTTTCAGCATTTACAGTTAATTTGTATTTTGACGACGCATTAGTTCACAATTAGTTTGAAATTAAATTTGGGATAACAAAGAAAAGGTTCTAATAATAATAATTGCCTAAAAAGTGATGGTTGGGAAATTTTTATTAAATATATCATGCTTCTTAAGTTAACATTTAATATTGGGCCTTTAAAAATTATTATACTGCTTCAATAAAAAAAATTAAAATTAATATTTTTGGACGCAGGTATTTTCCGCTTGCAAAATATTTTACAGTGTGTACAGTTCATTTGTATTTTGACGCCGCATTAGGTCACACAAGTTTGTGAAATTAAATATAAGCTCGCACAGAAAAGGTAGTTGTGGTGTATATTTTTCGTCATAGAAATACTACATTGGTATATTTATATTTGTAGTGTGTACACTTTGTTTTGTTTTGAATGCTGTTTATAGTGGCTCAAATATTACGAACGCGTGGAAAACGACCCACCGGTACATTCAAGGCACAACTAATCGACCGAAGGTCGATTTGTGGTAGCTTGAATGGGCAAACGGAGTCCAAGTAGTCTCATGACGTCCGACCGAAGGTCGGGCTCTTGTCACTGCTTGGACGGAGTTTTAGCCCGACCCAGGGCTTATGTAGAGCTATTGTCTGTATGTATGTATGTGTGTGCGCGCTTCCGTCATAATGAGACCTTTTAAGATAGTCACTGGTTGACGGACGATAATTTGAGTAAATTTTCGAAAAATATATTTTAACTCTGGATTTGAACCTATCATGGAGGGACACTGGATGAGTTCGTTGGCCAACAAAATTGACATAATAAGAAAAATTTTATAGAATTTTAAAGTGCAAAACTTTCTTTTTAATATAATGTTAGGGTAAATATTGATGGTTAAAAATTTTACATTATGCTTCTACATCTTGTAGAATATGTAAAGTACAAAAAATATTGTATCCTGTTTTGCGTATGAAATAATACAGTGTCAAAGTACAAATGAAATGCAAATTGTACAAAATATTTTGCAATATAATTTAAATATATTTAAATGTATTTTGATTGACATATTTATATTTATATTGCTTGTACTTTGTTGTTTTTATTAAATGAGATAGAAATGAGAAATGTACGATAGAAGTTGAACTATTTGACGAGCACAAAAAATATTATATCCTGCGTTGCCTAAAAAGTGAGCATTGTGGGACTGTGAATAAATATATCATGCTTCATAAATTAACATTTAACTTGTCATATTTTTGATTTTGATACGATTCATTTACAATAATTGAAAATATCTGTAAAATAATACGAACACGTGGAAAACGACACACCGGTACATTCAAGGCACAACTAATCGACCGAAGGTCGATTTGTTGTGGCTTGAATGGGCAAACGGAGTCCAAGAAGTTACAAGACGCCCGACCGAAGGTCGGGCTCTTGTGACTGCTTGGACGGAGTTTTTTTTCTATCAAGAGGGAGTAAGGTGACTTACAAACGGTTTGCTTGCCTTCGTGTGCTAATGATTGGAAAACAGACAAGCATTTATGTACTGATTCTTTCTGGCACTTGAATAAATACAACTTGAACTTGAACTTGAACTTGTGAAAACGATTCGGAAGCACATTTGAACGTGTCAATAATTATTTGCCCAACACTATATTCGTAAAAATGATTCAGAATCAATGTTGTAGAATTAATAATTTGGTATATTTTTTAGTTTGTCAAATGCTAAACAAACTATAAACGTAGCTGCGCATTTGAACGGAATACCAATTTCGTAAAGCATATGTTTAGTAGTTAAAAATATTTATTATGAGTCGACATAAACTATATCCTAGAAAGGGGGGCAAAATCTCTGTTGTACATTTGGTGGCCTATAATATTTAATTTTGTGTTACATTTGATTGTCTGTTACGTTTGATAGTCTATCAAATGCAAAACAAACTGTAAACATAGCTGCGCGTTTGCCGCTGTGATTCTGATATTTCGTAAAGCAACGATAAAGTTACAAATATACACATGTGTCGATAATTTTTGTCCAGCACTATATTGTCGATAAGGATTTAGAATCACCGCTAAACAAATTATAATCTGTTATATTTGACAGTAACGTCAAATTCGAAACAAGCTATAAACGTAGCTACACATTTGCCGTCGTTAAGCTCATAATTCGTAAAGCAGTTAGATATTTTTCGTTCACATTAGTCTTGTATACTATAAATAGTTGCGAATTTAGATTGCAAACATTTTGTGGTTTATATGAAAGTGTAGCACAGTAAATACGAACCAATTACATGAAAAAGTAGAATACAGAAATGCATGACGGAAATAATTAATCAGACAGACAGGTATAGTCGGGTGGGCTAATAGTTTGCTTAGCAAGTGCTTTCATTTTCTTGCTGTACTTGTTTCAAAAAACATGACATGGAATAAGTAAATTGCCCATGGTTGCATTTGTTACCGTTCTGATATATTTCCAAACGCAAATATTATAAATATGCAGTCAGTGTATGCCATTTGTATTATGAACTACAATAATAATCTATTTTCGAACGAAATTGCTTAGTAAGCGATTTACATTATATATTGTCAATTTCCATATTTTATTGTTTTTATCTAATTGTTTTATTGTCATTTTTAGTATACACCTTTACAAGTACTTCCCTGACTTCGTAGCAGAAGATTGCCACACGACACAGTAGTAATTAGCATGAATAGCATAGCATTTGTAATAATTTATATGACCGAAAACAATCTAAAAGGAATTAGCTGTTCATCGTATATCGAATTATTGTGCCTGGTATTATTTATGAGGACTTTACAAATTACTTATGTATAATATATGCTTTAGATATAGAGTTTGCACCTTTATTACTGTTATGTGTAGATGCTTTATTATTAATTGTTAATACACTTAAATATGTGTGTGCACGTATTACAGTACATATGTGATAGTTGTTACGTTTATCAAACTTACTAATATTCACAATGTAATTTATGTATAGTAAATATATGTGCATAGTTAGAGGTAAGGAGTTAGGAAATCTGCGTTTTATGATGTGTTTGCTATGCATCTATTTAATTGATTGTATAGATTGACATAGATTACGAACACATGTGTGCATGTATGAAAATTATTACGATGCATTTAGATTACATAGAAAAGATAATTTGAACATTTCCGTTCATTTAGCAATAGGAAACGCGAAACTGGCAATACCTAACCATAGTTTCGTAATAAATGTGAATTTACTGTCTGAAGTCTGAGTGCACGCTAACAAAATGTGTTTTCATGAAACACAATAGCAATACAGAATTTGTTGATAGCTATCTGAAGACTCAACATTTCCAATTAAAGTTAATTACTGATCAGCAGAGACAATTATGTAGTAGTATATAGGTGCCTAACCATTAATTATGGTACAAGTAACCTAGAATTAGCATGTTTATATCAAAGTTGACAACAATTTACTACATCAATCATGTATTTCAGTTAACGCCCAATTGAAAACATTTATACATAATACAAGTATAACTTTATTCACATACTGGCTTTACCATTACCTTGATATAATAGAATAAGACACACTATTAGTATATTATGTGCTAGATTCGTGTCCTCTGCCTTGATATAATGGACCTTATAATCCCCACGTTTTATAGTAGATTGTAGATATATGATAATAATGTAAAGGATATTTTTAGATACTTTGAGTGATGAGAATACTATAAATTATTGTTCCACCAGATTTTCTCCTGTAGGATTTATACCTCCTGGATTATTTTGAAAGAGGAATTCGGCCTGGAAAAAAAGAGTTAAACGAGATTTGCATAAAATTTTTTGACAAGGTATGCTGGAAAATATATAGTGCATTGGAAATATTGCATGTCCCCAAAAACAAATGTAAAAGCTAACCAGAAAATCAAGAGGATCTTCTGGACGAGCACGAGTTACTTCGACAAGACCTTTGGTTAGAGTTGGAACAACATGAGCCATAAGATAATGGCGCAGTGGGATCAGCGAAGCTTCTTCCTTTTCAAATTCTTCTCTTTTCACTTTGGCCAGCTTTTCCATCTAAATACGAAACATGGAAATGATTAAGAATCTTTTGAACATTCCACAATACAAAATATAACTACATAAATAATTTGTTTTCCAAGCGACAAGATTTCAGCTCACCCATAACTGAATATTCTTTCGTCTTTCTTCCAACTCCATTGATTCTATGTGAGCCAGATCATCCTTCTCTTTATGATCTACAGTTTTTTTCTCCAGTCGTTGAGCATTTTTTAAAGCGTCTTCTTCTTCCACGGTTAACCCTTAAAACAAGAATAAGAGATATATTTTTAATTTTGGAGCAATTAAATATTTGAATATCTAACTGATTACATTTCTTTTGCTTACCATAATTTCTTGGTTTTCCAAGCATATTGGAAATTCGGAACACAGTAGTCTGTAACATTGTGCTTTGGTCACCAGAAACATCAATGGGAAAATATAAAATCTCTTGCTCATCCATGAAAAATTGAAATGAAGACTCATAATCGGCAGTTCTCTCTCTGTATTCTTGAAGAAGTTGAGGAAAGATGGCTTCCCCGTGTCTTTCTTCTAATTGGGATGGAGGAATTCCCCGTAAGCGTTGAATGAGAAAGTCATCAGATGCTTCGAAAATGCTAACGTTATCTAAAATCGTTCAATAAGATATCGTAATTTGTCTCTTTCTGCAGTTATACCTAATTTTTATATCTAATCTGCGAATTAAAATGCTAATAACAATTACCAGGTACAAAACGAGGGTCCAAAAGACTATTGACAGCGTCTTCACCTTGCAATTCTTTATCATCATCATTTCTCTCTTCTTCATCTTTCTCTTTACAAAACAACCAAGCAGCTTGATCATAATTCTCAGGAAAGCCATCTAAAATCCAGCCCTGATTTTTGCAATGATTGCTTAGCAAGCGGAACTTGACTAACCTAAACAAGCAATAACTGGATAATTTTCCTTTTTTAAATTCGATAATGGGTTTTAAAGGAAATTATACTTTATGAAAACGTCGTCACTGAGGAATCCGTTGTCCACTTCAGATTCATCCACTTCAAATAAAAGGTTTTTAACCGTTTCTCTTACACTCTCTTCGTTCTCGAAATCAACCCCTGAAATATCTGCTTCTGACTGATCTCCTGCAATTTCTCTCTGTATTTCAACAGAACAATTAATTCAAATTAGCAACTCTTTTCATGCAGGTTGTAGGTAATTGTAACAACCTTTAAATGCGTTGTAGGTTAGTAATGCATTTAACGTAAATATTACATTATGCATAATTACCATCATTTGTATTGTAGACTGAATGATATCCTTTTTAGTGAAGTGGTTTAGCTGCGTGTATAATAAATAAGACAATCATTTTTCGAGCAAATGTGAAATAAGTTTTTAACCCAAAAATATATATAATACCCGGTATAAATCTGAGATCTGTCTAGCAGCCACAGACTTTCCAGTACCTGGAGGACCCACAATAACGGTTTTCAGTGGCTGAGAAGAAATTTAAAAAAAAATGATTTACTGTTTACATGTTTACTTAATTTATCTGAAGAATTATTATAAGAGAGATTGCAATTATTATTAATTATCTGGGAAATACCTCAAGATTCCTCTGTTGTCTGTATTCATCGGCAACCTTTTGTATGATGGAGCTGAACCCTTTGGTAGCGAATTAAAAAAATAATTATGAAGAAGCAAGAAATAAAGGTTAAGAAATAATTAGGTAATGGCAAATCTGAAAACAGTAATTTTAAATACTAATTATACTAATTCTTAATTGTAATATTACCATCTACGGCTACAGGAGTAATATTAAATGTTTCTCTGCAGAATGTAGACTCTATTTTCAAGTTCAACAGGAGCTGGTCTGCTTGAAAGTTCTAATTGCATAATATACAAACATAAATTACTAAACAAACACATAGTGAATTTATCGTAAAATATAAAATAAGAATTTATATTACCATAAGTTCTCTGTTTAAATAAATTTCAGATTCTGGAAATTTTTGGACTCTCCCTGTACCCAAGCAATCACTTATAACCTGCAATATTATTATTAGAGATTGTTAAATTTGTTAGGGACGCGGACAACTACTATTAGGTTCATTCAGAATTCAAAATGATTTTTGAATACACAGTAAATAATATAAAAGATTCATTTAAGTATTACAAGAATTTTTTACTTTAGCAATTTGATCTTGCTGACACAAGACTGGATCCACGGCGAGTATGTAGCGCTGTTTCCGAGGAGTTCTATCAATTACTTTCTGAAGAATTCTGAAAGTATTTATTATAAAAATAGAATTAGTCTTTATATTTTGAAAGTAAATATTAACGAAATAATTATTTTAAAGAACTCACACAGCCAGATCTTTGATATACACAGTGGGAACAATATTCTTCCCGGAGCCGTAAATGGGAAGATATTTTGCATTGTGCCATGCACATTTGAACCAGTGATGAAGAGGAGATTCATCTTCTCCATAAACAGCCCCAGCTCCGATTACATATGCTTTTAGCATACCTTTCGTCTGTATAGGAAAAATAATTAGGAATTTTTAAAATTATTTACAACATTCAGTAGAAGCAAAAACCTGAACAATTTAATTGCTAGATAAAAATTTAATTATTTCCCTTTCAAGCATGAATTCATTGATGAAATATTTTAGGATTTTACATAATTTCAGAAAAACTATATCAACCTATGTAAATACGTATTAGGTTTCTGCCAATAAAATTTATAGCTCTCAATACCGCTATACTTAAGCTTACCATTTTTCCTGAAGCCACGACATATCTCTCCAATAACTGGAGTTCACGGTATAATGGTCTTGTTCTTCGGCGGCGGTAATCATCTTCCGAGAAGGTTCCTCCATCAGCCTACATTCAATGGTATTCTGTCACTGCCATTGTAAAAAATTAAATCGATGAAAATTGTTATTATAATCTTATCTTACATGGGACTTTGTATGAGACCAAGAGTGAAGAGAAGAAATTAAAATAAACACTCGCCGTGTTGTAAATGTGGGAACCCGAGCACGAAGGGCTACATAAGAAAAATCAAAATAATTAATTACTCTACTATTTAAATATTTTTGCAATTCAACCTAGACAAAGTTCAAAAAAGTTAATTTCAGTTTGGTAACTCACGTATATGCAAGTGTCAATTTATGCAATACGATGCAATACTAAATATCTCAGAAATCATATGACATAAAGATAAATCGTACCGTCACACATTGATCGAATTTCGTCTAATCTCTCTTGTGAAGAATCCTCAGTTATGTCATAAATAATCACACTGCATTTTAAGGCTTCTTTGGTGTAAGCCTCGAAATCATCATTTCGCATCACAGCCCAAAGGAATTGGGGAATCGTATTCTTTTTATCCTGAAGGAGAAATAAGTTTAAAAAAGTAATAACAACAAGCATTAAATTAATAATGTAATTGGAAATCTTTGGCCTATAAATTAACCACCTTAATGGTACCGAGAACTTTCCAATAGTTACGTGATTCATCTTCGCCCTCCATTTCCTCTCCCAAACTTTCATCATCTTCATTTTTTGGACCCACAGTCACATACTTTTCACTCAAATACTAAAATAAGAATCTTAAATTAAAGCTTACACGAAGAGGAGTTACAAATAAATTAAAAAATTTTACTTCTTATTTAATTTAGTAAATTTACCTGTCCTAAATATTTCCCAATGTAACCATCCACATTATTTATGAGTACAGCTTCTTGGTCAATAAAATCCTTCTGTTTTTCAACGGGAACTACAACGCTGCCAAAGGCAAATCCTTCGGGGACTGCTTCCTCATCATCAGTATCATAGTTTTCCTCGGCATCCGAATCGTTTTGGTTCATTTTGATAATATTTTAAAACTATCTTGGGCTTTCAAAATAAAGGAATTCCTTCTATTATTGCAAAATCCAGTTCTCTCAGTTTTTGGTACTCAAAAATATTGCATTCAGTCAAATCATCCTGAAATACCTTATCAACACCTTATCAATGTTATAACTGTTGCGTCTTACACTTGTCAATAATGTTGCTGCGGATACACGCGAAATTAAAAAGTAAAATCTTTTTATTACAAGCATTGGCTATAGATCTATTAGGAAATGAAATGTCCAAGCGAGGACAGAATTAATTATTGCATACTCAAATATGTAGAAACTGATGGCATTATTACCGACAATTTAGCATGATTTTATATCCTTACCTAATATGAATATAGCACTACTAGCAAAATTATGGTAAATATCATTATAGCTTTACAGAGACATTAGGCTTGAAATCCAGAATCTTGATACTTTACTACATTTCAGCAGACGCTAATCCTCATGGGTGGAGGAGTGCGCGACCAAAATTATCTGACAAAAATTAATGAATACGATATAGACGAAGTGGTGTAAGCTAAAAAATATTCTTTTAGGTCTAAAAATCGAAAAATGTTTATTAAACTTCGCGTAGACAAGTGCAGACATAAATTAATTTCACTTTTCTTTAAAATCCCTGGAAAATATAACCAAAACCCCATATTATGTAATTCCAGATCCCCTTTGTGTGATGACGCCTTGGAAGAAGTTCTAATTGGACCAAATGGACAATTTAAACCAAATGAGCAAGCTGCAACTTTGAAAGGGAAACTTCGTTCAGATTGTAAGGATTTTAAGCGATTATCCCTCCCTTACGAACACCTAATGCTCCAAGTCATTAACTTAGTCGAAGATGTCATTAACAAAAATATATCATTTGAAATCGGAAAGCGACTTGCTGAAGACGTCCAAAAAACATTTTCTAAATTCAAATCTAAAGATGACAGTTATGAAAAATCGAAAAGACGAGGACTGGCCCTTAAGAGACGGTGTACCCATTGTATCAACATGTACCACAGCTACATTGAGAAAGTAAACGAATTGGGAATTGAATCGAAGATTGAAGATATGATCTTGTCTCACTACCTGGAAATCAGTGTGGTTCCTGTTTTAGATTTATATCGGGATATTGTCATTTCCTATGACGCTTTAATAAAATCTTATGAAGATAGCGAAGAATTCTTCAATGCAGATTGGGAAAGAAGTTATGATGACGAAATACAGAGTTCCTCTTCATCTTGTGGAAATCGCCGAGTAAAAGTAGGACTAAATCAGAAAAATACATTTTTGTCACTTGCACCCGCAATTATTGTTATTGGCTTATTTTTGATAACTACCTCCCTAATGAGAAAGTATACGATGTAAATTATTTGTCGCACCATAAAAAACATTTAGATTTGTCTCATTTTTTGAGTAGAAAATGCATTGCTACTACCAAAATTATAAATTAAAATATTATATGAGCGCTTAAAAAGTTTTGTCAACAGAATAAGATGCAAACTGCATGCAAATGTTTCAAATGTAAACTTTTATTCTATGTCTTCTACACAAATAAATAGAAAAACAATTTAACATAAAAGTATATCTAAGTTTTAAGGTTAAATTTTATTTGTCAAAACTTAATAGATAAATTAACTAAATATAAATATATATAAATATATATTAACTAAATATTGAAATAATTTAATTAAATGTTTTTACAATTATTTCATGCAAAAAGTTAAAACTTAAGGCCTTATTAAACCAGCTATTGCATAGACTAGACAGACTGGCTATTGGCGTTATACGTTTAAATAAACATTTATCTGTATTAATCGATTAATATATTTCAACGAACAATTAATTGTTCCAGCCTTTTGTGTTCAACCCAACAGAAAAGTATTACCTAAAAAATTGCAAGATAAGAAAATTAGTTATTTTTGCATTATTAACTTTCGTAGAGTTATTAGAGTAAAAACTATTTGTATAAATAGTAAATGCATATCTTTAACAAATCCTTGGCTAGCTGAGCAAAGCCGCTGATTTTGACCACGAATACTACAATACAAATGTATTTAGCAATTTGAACGTAACGATAATAATATTAGTTTGTAAATTCAATTTTAATTACCTTATCTAAAAAGATTTTACGTAACGCACCTAGATCTAGATAGAAATATTATAATCAATAATAAAAAAA
>JAQFYC010007268.1:0-10744 GCA_034694165.1 Tomocerus mixtus
GTTCTTATGTATGTACGTTTTGTATGTCGAATTTAGAATTTGCAGTCCTGGTCTGGTTGGGTCTAGTGAGAGTTTTAAATATGCCATTAGAAGAGCCATGGATGGATCTCTTGTGTGCACAAATGAAATATCTTTTTAGGGATACGTTGGGAGAATATGTTTAAGTTTAGCCTATTTTCAGAACAGGAGCAGACTTTCTTTAATGGCAATAACGTCTTGACTCTCATCGCATCCTCACATCTCGCAAGTGTGATTCAACTGATGTGATGTGATGTGACGTGAGCAATGCACTTCTTCTACATCCTACAAGTCAAGGCAAGTCAAGCCGAGGCAAAAGGCAACTCAAAAAGTTCATTCTGAAGAACGAGAGGAGGAAGACATAACCAAGTGAAAGTACGATGCAACTGTACACAACACAATATAAAATAACACAAAAAATAGAGTAGAAGCTCAGCAGGGCGGAATCACATTCACACCGAAATCCCACATGTGTATACATTTACTTATACTTAATAATAAAGGTATAGGGTACATTATGTCAAGGGCACGTTACGCAGTAAGGAAAAATGATTTTGGTTGATTGTATTTAGTACTACACATTTAGAGAGAATGATTTTCAAAAATTATGAGTGTTTTTGTAAAATCTATGTATTTTTTAGGGAAACTGGTCTGAACTGGTCTCCTATGTATGCAATTTAATAATTTAATATAGGAATTCTTTCATTTTCAATTAACGACTCCAATTTTACTTTTTCTTGCTTTCTATATTAACACAAGGGATTTCCACCTAAAGAAATAACTTCCACAAATTAATTATACAACCGTAAAAAATTAAGAATGTGGGTTTAAATGCACATAAATATATTGCTTAATTAATGTATCTAAAGTGAAAACAACATATACATATAAGCTGAGCATTGTCCTTTCAAAATGTGACAAGATGAAAAATGCTTAAAATCCTGTATAATAATAATTATTTATATCAATTAAAGGCTGAGAAAAATTATAATAGAATAGAAAATACGTTGTAAGTCCTGATTTTTTTGCTACCAAATACGTAAGGTTTCATTTTTCCATTTAATTTGACTTATGAAAGATTTTCAAAGGCAAACTCCTCAAACCCATTAAAATCTCTTCATCGACCCAATTATTTCCAATCTAGTAAACTTTGCAAATTCTTAGTTTCAACAATGTGCAACCAGAGCATTTTTCTAAGCACTTATTAAACTGATATCACCAGTCTATAGGGAGTGTGTGCCTTTGGCCTATATAGCTTTAAGTACATAAAAGCTGCATAAGTATATGTATAAAGCAGAAAATGCTTATTCTCATCCTCGATTTAATTCGAGTGAAAAGAAATGCCCATTTCTTGTTGTGAGTGTATGTACTGTAAATGCAAGTAAAAGAAAAGGGTTCGTCTGAACTGCGAACACTGCAGGATATTTCACTTTTGTAAAAGGCAAAGCTTACTTAGCCTAGGATTTTGGCTTGGCTTGGCTTATATGTCCCTTGACTTAACTTAACTTGACTTGGTTGTCTGACGCTGACAATGAGTACATAGAAGAAGAGTGAAAGCACATCACGTCACAATCTGGAGTTTGTGTAGCTGTGGACTGGACTTTCTGCTTTTGACTGGAATGGATGTCTAATGTAAGGAGAGTAGGAAACAGTTGATAGTTAGCTACCGTGGATGTGGAACTCCTCCAAAGGAACCATTCAACTGAAAGAGCAAGTGATCTGGCATGCCCTACTGTACCGACTCTGCTAAAATCCATTCCAAGAGCAAAAGAAAGCAACGAAGCTGCAATGCAACCGCTTTCTTTCTAACTATTTAGCTTTTCACAGTTCTGCGATTCACTTTCTCCATACGCCTCTTTTCTCTATTACAGAACACAATGTACGAGTTCCGTATTCTTTATCCTATACATTAGCTGATTTTGCAATTCGCACAAAGATACACATTTCTATACAGCTAACTCCAATAATAACACAATGCAATGAAATGCAATACAATACAAAACCAGGGTTGGAATTTGGTAATACCAACACATTTTTACTGTTTTCCCATCCCACCTGGGAAAATTAAGCTACAGAGTGCTGAAAACAGGAAAAGATGGGAAAAACTGTTGTTTGTCGAGAAATCGATACAAAAATTATAAATTTACCAAAAAACCGCAAATTAACAACTTCCTGAATATTTACACAGTTTATAATTGAACGATTAATTATGAGTACAATTCAGTTCGTACAATTTACAAAAGAATTCAGATTCAGAATTCAGATTGTGTAAGGATTTCATACACAATTGTCATTTTATATTAGTAGTTAGCTCTGTAGTGTATTTCGGCACAAGGCTCACTTTTTCCCCACAGTGGGGAGCGGAGGGGAGGAAAAAGTGGGCAAGAACAACTTTGGAATTTTAAATTACAATTTAATAGTACAATTGTAAATTATGTAATTTATCCGCCCTATATTTAGGAATATGGGAATTGTAATTAATATTTACATATTCAAAATACAGATTAATTTATCAAATATTGTCCCCATTTTTCCCCGGTGGGAATGGGAAACCCAACCCTGTTTCAAAACTCTATATTATATCTCCTTTAATGAAATTCTAGCTGTCCTGTCCTGCCATTTCCTATTTATATTATTCTATTCCACAGTATAGGTACTTAAGTGTTACAGTTATACTGTTAGACAGTTGCCTTATGTTATGTTATACTTATTATCCTTAATTTGAAAGATTTCCAAGATCTTGCACTCTGTACTGTACTGCACTGATCCATATCAGAAGATGTGCAATCTTTTTGAATTGTTATGTAAATGTTTGAATGTTTCCATAATACATATAACAATAACAAAGTATGTATGTATACTATATCAACCGTACGTTCTAGTAAATTGATTATTTTTTAGATTGATGCGAATAGATTAAATTAATGTAGTGTAACGCTGTTACGTTCCTAAGTACGAATTTAACTGCTAATGACGTACGTAGGACCTCCCATTTCGAACTTTAGTGTTATATAGGTAAATACCAAGGCAGAGAGAATTGCAAGCCAAATCCAAATCCAGCTTAAGGATAAAGAACAATTCAATTTAAACTGACTCGTTTTGACTTGACTTGAACAGATTCCCCTTCTGATTCTGATTCTACTACTCTACATTTAAAGAATCCTAATGGAGTTGTGTTGAGATGAATGGACTATATCTTTATCCTTTCACGTGGAATTCTTTAAAGTGAAAGGAGAGACTTTATAAGTCATCTTGAAGGAAAGGAAACCACGAAGCCAAAGTCAAAGTCAAAATCAACCCAGAAAAGTTTACTTTACTGAAAGTTTGATGTATAAAGAATCTGTAGCTCAGATATCTGTATAGATATATAAATGAGCTAAGCTTTTGTCTTAGTAAATTAAACCGTGTTACTCAAATCCGGTTCTCTTTGACTTTTTCCGTTACGGTTACTTTAGTTTGTTACGTTGTTACCTACGTATATGGTATGGTTTGATTTAATATGTAACTTAAGTACAGTAGAGTTTATATATGTACAGTGTGGTGCGGTGTATACAATTTGAAAAGGAACAAAGTAGAAGGTATGTTATAAGGTGCAAGATCTTATATACCAAAAGCCTATTTGGTTTAACTTATGTGCTCTCTTATTCTTAATGTTCCTTTCCTCACTGAGCAAAAGAGTTTTCTTTGCTTTCTTTTGGCTTGGCTGGTTGATGCCGATGTGATTCGATGGGATCACTTAACTTTTACTTTCGGCTTCCCCAGTTTTCTTTGTGCAATACAGATATGTAGCAATAGGTACTTTCCAAATAGCCTAAGGTAGGTATGGTATCAGTATGTTTTAAGATACCTATGTATTTATAATAGATGTAGATATCTATAATGTAACACTGTGTACTGTATGTATGGTTTGGACTGGATGTGTGTGGATTGGATGTACTTTCACTAAGGAAGCTCCTAAATGAAAGTATTCATGCAATGCACTTCTTTAGAGTTGTGTCTTTGAGCTTTCCCTTTTATTCTCTGCTGAATTTACCATTTACCATTTACACTGTGACTGAGACAGATGCAGGGATGCTGTACCCAATATGTAAGTGTAACTGTGCTTTAGCGTTAGCGTATGTAATGTAACGTAAGTAGAAAGTAGAAAGTAGTACTACAGAATACTACAAGATCATGCGCTCCCGTACCCGCTCCCGCCTGGTACGTACTACGTACTACTGGTTTGGCCTGATTCGATGCACTTTATGTATGTATGTATGTGCATAGAACCTAAAAGTATGTGTGTTCCTATCTTTTCTAAAGAGATTCTTATCAAGATATAAATATACTTTTAAATTGCGTCTCCCGTCAGTTTATCCCTGTAACGGTTTCATGCGGAGTACCTTGCTCCCCATTACCAATACCATATTGCATAACAAATATTTTAACTTATATAGGAAATTCGACAATTTGTATTTACAGAATTACAAATGCAAAAGTTTACTTATCATTTATATAACTTGTAATTTTACTAGAGTGGGTTTGTTTGCTTATCAATGGAGAAATGAGCATTTAAGTCAAATGGATGGATAGAAATAAAATTTTCCAATTGAAAAAACTTGCAATTAATTTAAATACTATTTTTGATGATTCTTTATTTTAATACCGTTTTATATTTTTGCTTTCAAAATACTTTAATTGTTAGCATAAAATTACAGGTGCATCAATCTGTTTTTGTGACTTCTGGAAAACCGACTGTTTTATTTTTCATCCTATGGAGCAATTAATTTCAATTTTTTTTTTTTTGAGAAATTTTGGAAAAAAATTGCTTGTGAGCGTAAAACAAAATTCATGACCTACAAAAATTTCTTGAGGGACGCAATCAGACTGGTAATGCGGAGGAAAATAGGTCGGGGGGAAGAGACACCAGAGAGTAAAAGTCTACAATAATGTTTAAATTGTGTTATAAATATAACTAAAGTATATCAGATTGTGTTGGCAGCTGGTATATAAAAGCAAATTCATGCCTTCCTTTACATTGCCTTGCCTTTCGATGTACATGGCAATGGCACTGCTGCTTTTAACTAAAGTTTAGTTTGCTTAACTTGCACTGACTTGAATTTCGTATTAGATGGATGGGACTGTATAAAATTTTGGAGAAAGAGGCTCGGGAGAGGGAGAGATGAGAATGTAGGTTCCTTACACCAAGATCTACACTTGCACTTACACTTTTACACTTACTTAGACTTTAGACTTTAGACTACAACCAGCTTCTCATCTCTCTCCCTCGCTCTTGCTCTTTCTCAACTGGAGTAAAATGTAATGCAATATAAAATATAATAACGGGAACAGTGAGCTCAGAAATGAATTGGACGCTTACTCGCACCCGCTGCTGTTACAATGCAACTGGCTTGGCTTGGCTGAAGTGAGAATGTTAAGCGTAACTTACTGAATACTCCTCTAAAATAATTCTCATCGCACCCAAGCCCAGTTTCATTCCAGCATCCAGTTCCAGTTTCCCGAAACTATATTTAACACTATAATACATAGTACATCACTATAAGAATAGAATGTTGAACTATAAATTTACTATTATTATATGTACGTAATATATAAGGGTAGGGTACTAAATAGCTAAATAGTAGAGTATAAGCTTTCATTTCTATGCCAAAGGAAGACAAACCTTCTCCGCCTCTTAGTAGTAACACTCAAACTGTAACATCACATCCGATGAAGAACAATGAGCAATCTCGAACCGAAATCAAATCAAATCTACACTTACACTGT
Organism: Tomocerus mixtus; assembly: GCA_034694165.1. Classification (NCBI taxonomy): domain Eukaryota; kingdom Metazoa; phylum Arthropoda; class Collembola; order Entomobryomorpha; family Tomoceridae; genus Tomocerus; species Tomocerus mixtus. The sequence goes on from JAQFYC010007268.1 coordinate 5,785, forward strand.
AACACATTATTATACTATCTATGTAACCCTACTACTATATATATGTACAGATAGAAAGAGTAAAAGCATCCGATCTATGTATTCTAAAGAGTGTGAAGCCAAAACCACTTTATACTGAAATGTGATATAGAAATATAATATACAGTATCCGTAGTGTTGTAGCTCAAAGTTGTGTTAGGTCATCCATGCAACTTAAGTTGAGCTTTACAGATAGATACCTTATTTTCGTGTACAGGCTGCACCATAGCCATTTGCCCATCTGACCTGGCAATGGTTATCTATTGTTGACTAAACCATTTGCAGAGAATCTTTTTGCGAATTGAATTCAAAGTGCCAAATTTTAGGAAAATTGTTGGTGAAGGTCGATTTTTTAACTTTCACTATTTTTCTGCTTGCAAGAATTTTTATTGAGACTAATTTCGGGTACAAAAGAAAAAAAACTGGCAAACCGGGTAATCACGACTTTTATAAGAAAAAGTTGGGAATTATGGTTATAAATGACATTCTTAATAAGAAAAGTTCGGAAACCGGGTCATTTGAAACTGAAAATTTTTCATAAACCCGGTAATTTAATAACTTTTTCGGGTATTTATTCATGAAATCTCTTCATCCTTAACAGTTGGGCAATTTAAATTACAAAAAGCTTACAAAAATCCGATTATTCTAGATAATTTTAGATTATTTTTCTACAAACGTACCTATAATCGATTGTAACGTAACGTCATAAATTGCAAATGTTTATGAGGCACCCTGTATATGTATATCGACCAAAATAAGGTGCCTTACGTACCCTTAATACTAACCATAAACTAAATTGAACCGAAGAGAAGCAGAGATAAACTAACTATTATATCAGCAGGAGTAATAATGGAGAACATATTGCACTTTACGGAAGTATACAGGAGAATAGTGACGGTGATTCTATGATGGTTGGTGTAGATAGATTATGTGAAGGTATTTATATTTATGTATGTGTAGTATAGGATGCAATACATCAGCAATCTCCAGCAATCTCTCTATCAAATAAAAGCTGTGACTGTGAAGGGTACTTCACTGTATGTATTCATAGTGAAAGTATAAATAGCTATTTTATAGCTATAGTAGGTGGTTTGCCCTAAAGTGAGTTGTGAGAAAACAAATTGTAAACTTTAACTTAAAACAAAGAGAGTTCTGTTGGGAATATATTTTCTATGCTATACATACACACATACTTTACTTAGAGTTATACTTTACTTACTACAAATACTAAACGAAACGAGAAGTAAGATACAAAGATATTATTCAGTAGAAAGTACTCGGGAATGGCTTTCGGTTTCATTCAACCGAACAGAGCAACTGTAGCACTGGACTGACAATGAATACAAAATAGGGAAACAATTCCAAATCTACTGACACTCAATCCGCAACCCACATCTGCAATCAAACACAACTACACGTCATGTCATTCCTTTCCCACTTCCCACACACTATTTACTTACATACATACAGTACACTACTATAATGCCCGTTCTCTTCTATATTTATGTGTACTTACAGGGTAAAGAATCATATTCAAAAATATTTGAGTAAATGATTTCTGCATGAAAGGTACAAGAATTCTGATAATTCTGTAATTTCTCTAATTGGGAAGAATTTTACAGCTTCTGTTTGGTTTAAACGTATAAAAGCTTTAAGGCAAACATGGGAAAAGGAAAAATCTCTATTGCGAATTTTTAGTCTGAGACGCCTATATATTTGTACAATAGGGGATTTTCTACATTTTTAGCAACAATTAATATTTTAGCCTATCCTGTTAGTGTGTTCTTAATATAATTGAAAAGTAAATAGGAAAGTGAATAAGGACTATTAAAAAGGTAGACAAAATTGTGGAATAATATAATACATTCGTCTTTAGTGAAGTAGAGAACTCTGTTTTGGGCTTTTAAAGACCAAAACAAATGTTAATTCGATTTAAGGAATTTCCCTACAAGTGTTTTGTACAGTCCCCTATGAATCCTTTCACGCGGAATGCACGGAATTATCCATTCACATTGCGAAAATAGTGAAAAATATATTTACAAAAATACATTTTTACTGTTTAATTTTTTAAAGTCGATACACAAACACCTTGATAATCTGTATTGATAAATGGTAATAATATTAACATTTCCCTATTCCTAAAAAGAGGGCGAAGAGCCTAAAAATATATATTTATTTTAATTTTAAGGTTATCTTCCTATCCTTGGCATTTCACCTATGAAGTTCTGAATTAGTAATGCCAAAAAATTCATCCCAAAAACCATTTCACACGGAAGGCACTGTACGTATAAATGTAAGGGTGTTGCAGTAGTGATCTAAACAAGATTAGATTATTCTACCCACATAAACTAGATCAGATCATTAAATATGTATATTTTGTGACTTCGTAAATAGATTACATTTTACAAGTGTAGCAAATTCAAATAAATTCTAGATACTTTTACATTGACTGCTACTATTTGAAATTCTACATCAGACTTACTATTATACTATAACGCTACAGAATATGCATCCTGCAATTTATGCATGTAATAAGTACCTAGTATTTACATAGGCAATAGTACTAATGATGCATTTTGTACAAGAGGAACTCGGAACAACTAAATAGACCTAATCTAAATATTTCCACAGGCAGATACTATCTTTAAAATGTGTTATATAACGGATATACACATGTATTCCCTTTTTATTAGCCCGAAATGACGTCATTGCACTTGCTAACTACCTATTTGCTACTTATGTACTTATGTAATCGGATAAACATGTGCAGAGATTCTTCTACGTGAGATAAATACACCTAAGCACATAAAAACTGAAAACTGAAAAGATAAAACGTGTCTATACGTATATACTTATATTAGATCACTTTTTTATGGAAGCACCTAATTATATTACACTATAATACACACACCAGATTACAATAGTCAGATTGAAACACATCCTAAGGGTTATCAATCCTTCCCCTCTCCAACTGTCCTACTGATAAGTATATAAATAGCTACAGAATGGAGTAAACCACATTGTAAAAGATATTGTATGGAGCTAGGGCTATTTCCTCTTTGTTTCCGTCTGACTGTCAGTAGTGAAGTCAATTAGCTATTCAATTATTCACTTTTACGCACTCACAATCAGACAATCGGTATAATTTAATCAAACCAAACCAAACCACATGTATCGTATGTATGTACTATATGTGGATCAGTAGTGTTCTGGAGAATAAAGGTGGGTAATGTAATGCAATACTTATAAAAGACCATTTAGTGAACAGAGTAGCCCTTTGGGAAAACTTTTGGGAAACCAATCACTTGCACTCTGCAGTAGATACAGATAGAATAGCACTCAAAATTAATGCCCATCAAATGCCATTGTCTAAGCAATGCATTACAGACACTTACAGTCTACCTTCCTTTGTGTATCTGTCGTAGGCACAGAGTATCCTAAGGCACTTGTGCTTTCTTTTACTTTCTTTGCAGGAAGAATCTCAATTTTGTGTTTTAAGGAGTTCATTATTCAGTGATGAGAATAAATTCTCTATTAAATTAAGTAAATCAAATTGCACATCGATATCTTGGTGAAGGCCAAAAGTTTTATATTTTCCTAATTTTATTTTTAAATTGAAATAAATGAGAAGTGCTGTAAAATGTTTAGAAATTCTATACAATGTAATGTGTGTATTAAAAGGAGCTTATTACAATTGTTCCAAATTCTTAAAAATGATTAGTAATAATAATAAACTTTCAATTCAATTGTGTATTTTAGGCTCTACGCCATATATTTTAAAATATAATAATTTATAATATTTCTTTGTTTAAAAATACAGATTCATTGTCCTGCTTGTTGATTGCGTACTCTGTGCCTATGACATAGTATGTAGAAAATATGTGTACTGAGAAAAGTTCGTAACAGCATTCTCTCTTTAAATATTTACATTACGTTTTAGCCTTTACGTTACATCCCTCAATCTGTTCACTGCAAATGCAACACATCCAATTTCAGATAGACAATCTGGCTTGGCTGGATTGTATACTACTGCAATGTTAATCAACCTGTACATATAATATGAACCTCAAGCTCCTTAAATGCATTATTTAACACATTGGTTATACTTTCCTGTTATTTTTGTATATTATGGAATCTACTACCTGACTTTCTACTGTACAATATACAGTCACATATAAAATCAATGAATAAAAGAGTTTATCCCGCAACCTGAACTCGGTAGATCACTTTTATAGAATTTAAATTGAGTGAAAAAAGTTAGAAAAAAGGCATACATCAAATTTCCACGTAGTTAGTCAGTTCCAAAGTTCCCAGATCGAATCGTCGACTGGATTTTGGCTCAACGTTGTTGCTCAACTTATGGTTCATGCATAAGAAATGACACTATGACTAAATTAGGACATCAGGAGCAGTAGCTGGCACCCGTGCTACGTTTTCTTGGTTCAAAACTCAACTGAAGCCAAGCTGCGGCAAGAAACTGTCTTTTGTTGTATAAAATGACTTTAACTCTTTATAGACTTATGAATATAGCTAAAGGTACAGTATTCTTGCTATAGTATAGCTACCAATATAATAATGTGATTTATATTTAGTTAAAGCGGACTATACGTGTATGTATTAAGTAGTTAGGTATAGAAAGAAAAAGTGAGTGAGTGAGTTGGTCTGGTATTCGAATTCTTTTTGTCTTCCGTTCCCTACTTTACTTTCGTAGTCTTTGTCTGCAGTGCACCACAGAGATTTGGAATTGGAGAAAGGAATTTATCCGGCAGAACCGAATTACATGGACGAAATATCAACTGAAGATGACAACATAAGCTCAGAATTGAAATATTATTCACACTGAAAATGACAATCTCTCTATTCCTTCTCAATCTTCGCATCCTCAATTCGGAATTTCAAATCTCAAATAGTCACTGAATTTATTCCTCCTTTATTTTTATTT
>JAQFYC010007269.1:0-10742 GCA_034694165.1 Tomocerus mixtus
CTTACATATTTTGTCTATTAACCTTGACTGTTACCATTCCAATACTTCGGTGGACCGTTTACCATGGTTTATTTGTATAATGCATTACATTACGAATTCTTGTATACAGTACTTATGTATTACGCATGCATACATATACATTGCTTGTATGCTAGCTTATGCTAGAAATATTGAAGTATTGAAGTCTGAAGGTGTATAAATAAAATGAAGAGAGACAATATTTGTACCTTTATCCTCATTTCATTGCAATTATTATAATTTAGAATTGCAAACTTGATTTCAATTACCGATAAGGCAAGGTTTAAAGCCTTGGCCGGTGGTTCGTGGTATGGTTTGAAGGGATATTATGATATAGGTATATACCTAAGTACCTAAATAGCATGTAGTAGTACAAGTAAACATATTTATTATGATATATAAAAGCGAGAGCAAAACCTTGTGAGCATACTTACATCCAACTTCCTGTACTGATAGGTAATTATGTTCTCACGGATGGATAAATTATCATACCCTGTACATACTACACTACACATTTGCCTAACTTCATACACGAAATAAGACAGACATACTTTACATCCATTTATACCAATAATATGCGATACATAAAACAGCAGAAAATCGGCTGCATTTTTTTGCGATCACAACAATTTGTACATGTTTACTGTTTTAACGCCTATTTTCTGATTATTTGCTTGTCTGCGAAGAACAGCAAGTCCCATTATAAAGTACTTAGTTGTAGATGTAAATCTAAGTAAACACTGTTTAATTGATAACAGTTTGCATACAAGTAGTCGTTTGAAGAGTATCCCACCCTCTCAATACCAAAGTGGTGAAGGCGAAGGCATGTAGTAAGTAGCTGATGCGATAACGTACGCTTGCTACGATGATGTGGAATGTAGAGTATATGTACGAATATTAAGGAGTATAGTGTGGAAAGAAGTATTTAAACACTACATAGTTATCTTTATGTAAATGCTAAGTGAGAAAAAAATACACAGCCACATTTTTAATCTCAAGCTGCAGCAGAGTTTAAGACAAAACACAATAACCCAAAGCATGTAATGTACGTACTTACTACCTCCTTAATTATGATTAGAAACGTATTAGCACACTTTGTAATTTTTATTGCTTACTTATCTTGCATTTGTCACTGAAAAAGGCTGTAACTTCGAAAAATCATTAATTTAAAGAATTTCTTTTAAGACCTAGAAGTACGTCTTGATCTTGATCCTGTTATACATATATGCATACATAGTTAAGTAATATGAGTCTGTGTACGCTAATCTTAAAACATATTTTTCAAGTATGAATATTTTATTACTTTTTAAACTTTACACATAGACTGGCGAGGTAGGCCATATAGTTACTAGTTAAGAGTTAATTCGTTACCTCATGGACATCAATTCATATCAACTTAAAATACTATTTCACAAACCTTACAATAATTATTGTACCAATTATGCGGATAATTATATAGACATTTAAGATGATTTATGTAGTAGCTCTAAAGATAAGTAGATTTTAGGGGGTATTTTTCTCTAAGGTAGTACATATATACAATATATACGTGTGAGGCAAAAGCTTCTTATCCGTACAGGTTTACCAGATACTACAGTAATTAGAATCATGTACTAAAATTCAATTTCAGTCCAATGATAACTCAGGGATAATATAATTAGTATTTCTAATTGGAAATGGTATGTAGGTATATCTAATAATATGCTACTGTATATCAGATATTATAACAAACTCAAGGTAATATTTTACTGTGAGCTGAGAGGCTTGAGGCAGAGAATACGGAGCACGAAGTGATTTACTTAATGGGTCCTAAGCCCGATCATTTAGTGTATTGGATTATCCCATATTTATTGATTATGGTTGTCACTATGTTATGTCGTAAATTATAAATAAAAAATGATTGTGGACAATTTTATGCCGTCATTTCTTTATTACGTCTACCTTATGTGCAAATTGTGATAAAAATAAAAATAAATTATGAGTTACAAACTAAAAATTCATATGTTGTGCAAAAAATTTCGTTGTGGTGATATGATGTGAAAGCACCAACACCTGGTATATACTTGCCAGGCATCCAGTAACCGACATGTTGACATCGGATGACATAAAGATCCTCTCGGCTGTTCGTGCGCCCTCCTTTCATAGCATTACTCGGAAGAGTAGTTGAGTTCACCCACACCATATCAGCAGTGAGATCAGGGTTGCAAAGAACCTCAATATTCTCACTGTGAGCAAATTCTGTTCCGCCAAAGGCAACGTGACATTCTCCAGAGTTCAAATTCCATTTTCCTGGAACGATGTCACCCCCTTGGTAAACTCGGCATGCATACAGGTTGGAACCATCTATATCGTCTCCAGCTACAAAAGGATTGATCAATCCTTCTGTGTGGTTCGCGTTCATGTAACGATAAGAGTGACAACCTGGAATTCCAAAAAATTAGATAATACCTACAATATGCCTACAATGCTATCTTAAAATGTATATGTATTATGTAGATAAACTAGAAATAATATTGCGGATTATTTTAGTTCATCTTACCAGGACATTCGTACATTTCATTTAAGATTTCTGCATCGAGAACACTAAGAATTCCTCCCGACCCGCATCTACTGACTCCAGGCACCTTAGGTGTAATACATCCGTTTTGACACTCGTTTTCGAAATGCTCAACGCTTCCGTAGTCGTATAACTTATGGAGTCCTCGATTAAATTCGGGGCCATCCAATACATGCTCTTGACAAATGTGTGTATTGAATGTGATCCAGTTGTCTCTGTCCATGCGACTTGTTTCGTGGCTCATACAGAGTGTGTGACCAAATTCGTGGACCATTGTTCCAGGATTAACACATGCTCCTCCAAATTTCGCAGGTTGACCTCCATGATTCATGCAACTCTGCGCCTCACCGCAAACATTAGCATCGTACATAATGTCCACCCATGAGGTATGATTATCCTTAGGAACGAATCTGATACAAGTTTTCGAGTGAAATTCTTCGAAAGCCCGAGCAATATCATCACGTTGTTGAGCAGTGAAATTTGGGTCAAGAGTGTATGGGACTTCAGCGTTATTCCAGAATCGGACGCCAAATCCAGGGCGAGGTTGTACAATATTCTGTAAGTTATTGCCATTATAAAAGTATAAGCTCATAATGATAATTTTACTATGCTAAACAAGTACAAGTAGAATAGTTAAATACCGGTTTCTTATAGGGTGACAGTAGTAATGAAACATTATTGTTAGGAACAAACGGATTAAGTCTAGCGCGTGCGAATTCCTCTTCCGTAATATAATTGGGAACTGCGAAAATAAAATCATGTTAAAATTAAACCTGGACCTATAGCTCATTGTATCAATTTTGCGGGGAAAGAAAACCTTTGTAGAATGTTCTTATTATTGCTAAAAAAGTTACCAGCCAATGCAGCTCCAATTAGAGCCAAGAATACTAGTCGCGATACCATTTTAGTATGTATTTGTAAGTCAACAGAATATTTGTTCCGATGTGACACAATAATCCACAGTAAACACTGAAAACAGTGTGCTCTTTTATCTTATATCTGTAATTTGCTAAACACGTCGCAGTGAGTGGGTTAATGCAATCAATACAGATTAAACTCACGAATGTAGGATGGCTGGTAAAATTAATTGTCCTTACAGTTAACTTAGATAAGTGGTTTTCATAGGAAATATACATTTAATAGTAAATGCTAAAGATAATCTGTTGTATTACAATTAATGGTATGCATTCTTATATACTGTGAAATTACTATGAGATTTACATTTAATTACTGAATTACTATTACATAATATTATTTGTATATGAATGCTGTGTCTGTCTACCCTGTCCTGTTGCGGCATAACTCAAAAACGGTTGGAGATATCGACTTCAAATTTTTGTTCCGTGACAGGAAAATCTCATTGAAAAAATGAGGCAAAAGACCGTGCCGCTTAGAGTTATTGCCACCTCATGAAAAAAAATTTAAATTGCAACATGTGGCAAAGGAAGAATCGTTGCAGTTTATTTAGTTTGCTCAACTTTTAAAAATTCTGTTAACTGATATCAATTAAGGAAAAATATCACTTGGCAATGTGAGATTTAACCAAAAGCGTACTGTACTAAGAGGGACACCGTGAGATTAAAAATGTATTGTACCATGTGGGGCACTGTGATATTCCTTTGTTTTGCACCGATACATTATTTACATTTGTATTTGCCATGGTTTATTTGCTGGTTGGTTGTTTTATTTATTAATTGCAAAGTGAATTCCGAGAAACCTTTAGTTATAAATCGTAAAGTTGTTATCCAATATTCGTCTCTGCATAAACGTTAAACTGATTATAAAGTACAGATTCCATAATCGTCATCTTGATAGGGTTATTTTCCCTTTTTACCTGCTTAGGTAGTAAGTACCTACTTCACATACACTGCGCACGCTAATAATTATTTAGTCAACAAGTATAGATAAGTCCTTTTACATAATTGTAGTATATACCGTTTTATTTCATCTGCAATGTACAATAGACAATTTACGTACCACATGAGGTATGCATATACGGTGTAAATCTGTTATTATCCTATGAGTGCACAAATTAAAAACCCGATGTTTGTAGACTACTTTTATCATCATTTCGACAAACCTTGCCATAACACACATGTAAATAATTAATTATGCGAAAACTTTTATAGTATATATTCAACCTGTAGAACTTTAAAATTCTGTATGCATTTCTCTTTAGATTAATGGTTCTACCTGTGAAAATGTTTAGTCAGTAATACCATTTCATTTTATAGTTTTTATTAGGTCGCTCGTTTCTTTAATTAATATTGTGACAGGTTTTTATAAATACAATAAGTAGGAGTACATATTATTCCAAAATAATTTAAGAGCTACAGGTTAAAAATTCGTAAACGTTGCAGCGGATTTCGGCTCCACCCCAGGAGGTGTATGCACCAGCGCTTGGCTGATATTTTCCAGGAAGCCAGGTCGTCCTTCCATCTCGAGTGTATTCGCAACGAATATTGTACAGGGTCTCTCTCTCGTTTGTACGGCCTCCCTTGATAGCGTTACCTGGAGGAGTACCAGCTCTTACCCAATTCAAATCAAGACCAGCTGGGTCACAAAGGACTTCGATATCTTCAGTGTGCGCGTATTCTCGTCCATTCCGGGCTACGTGACATTCTCTAGTGTCTAAGTTATATTTTCCTGGAATAATGTCACCCCCTTGGTAGGTTCTGCATAGGTAGACGATTTGGCCATTGAAATCGTTTCCAGCTACAACTGGGCGATTCAATTGCTGGTTCTTGTTGATGTAACGGTAAGAGCGACATCCTGGAATTTATAAAAACTCAGAGTTATTATCCATCTAGCTTTAAGAATTTGTGCAACAACGGCAATTTGCAAATTATATGGACTACGAAATTATGAACATTATTTTACCTGCACAACCGTACATTTCGTTCAAAATTTCAATATCAAGAACACCAAGAGGTCCCCCTGATCCGCATTTTGTGACACCATCCTTCTTTGGCTGGAAACATCCATTGTAGCATTCACCTTCATAATGTTCGATACTAACGAAGTCGTAAAGCTTATGGAGTCCCCTGTTAAAATCTGGGCCGTCCAACCCATGGGCTTGGCAAATGGCGGTGTTGAAACCAATCCATCTATCTCTGTCAAGTCTAGTTTGTTCGTGTCCCATGCAGAGAGTGTGTCCAAGTTCGTGGACCATGGTACCTGGGTTGACGCAAGATCCTCCGAATTTTGCAAATTGAGCTCCATTATTCATGCAAACATGGGCGACTCCACAGACGGAAGCATCGTATAAGATATCCACCCAAGAACCCTGATTGGTTTTTGGGACGAATCTTATACAAGTGTCCTGATGGAAAGCGTCTAAGGCACGGGCCACATCGTCACGTTGCTGGGCATTGAAATTTGGGTCAAGAGTGTAGGGGACTTGAGCGTTCGTCCAAAGTCTGGGACCGAATCCAGGGCGAGGATGTTTAATAGTCTATTAATGAACAAAGCATAAGCATAATCATTCATAATTGTACATAGTACAGATAGATAACGATATATTAAATATGTTTATGTGTAAATTGCCCTGAACAAGAAGTGTATGACTTACGGATTTTTCATACGGTGGTAACGGCAATACAGTCTTATTGCTAGCAACAATGGGATTGCGCCTGGCACGAGCAAATTCCTCTTCTGTGATGTAGTTGGGAACTGAGAACAAAATAATAATTAATGATACTTCAGATATGTACATGGTAAAATTATAATTTAGATTAAGTATTGCCATTTTTCAAATATTATTGGTATTATAAAACTACCTGCAATTGCGACTCCTATAAGAGCCAAGATCACTAGTGGAGACATCATTTTGCACATATATTTATTAATGGAATCTTTGAAACAAAGTGACGCCAAAACCCAATGCTGGTCCGAAAATCTCTTAGTATATCTACAGCTATATTTGGCATTGATAAGACGAGAGGTTTTGTCAATGTGTCACGAGGATTTCGTGCATATTGAAGATAGGCCGTACTGATAAAATAATTTTCCTTTCAGTCATGTTTTGAATAATGTATAATCCTTTTACAAGTAGCAAGCAAAGGTATTGTAAAGTGTAAAAAGAGCAGCTTCGGGTAATCGTTCTTAATAAGTATTAATGTAATTAAGCCAGTAGGTTTAGTGAGTACAAGGGTACATATCTTTTTAATTAACTCATGTATACTATACATTAAATATAAAGTATTTGCTTTGGTTCTCTGTATATTCTATTTTGTAATGTACTGATTGGCGTGATTGGCATTTATTATTTCATGGTTTAAGTACCCAGCAAACTAAATAGGTTTAGCGGTATATCTGTAGGTATATTATACATATTATGGTAACTTACACATTAGTTTGCTTATAGAAAATATGTTGGTAGTTAATTAATTGTTTAGTTTACATGTAAACTTGTATTTCTGTTCTGTCTCTGTCTGTATACCACATAGGTATATACTTAATATGCATATTGTGAATCTAATAAGTATCCTCCGTATGTATAAATATGGATTATTGATATCATTTATGTTATGTAATAAATAAATCATCTATGAAGTTGTTGTACACAAAAAATGTCAGATTACCTAACCTAATCTTTCATGACAAATTAGACATATTTTACTGGCAATGATTGATTATTATGAACAATTAATTTACAGTAAATGGAGCATATTATTGTATTATTAATCGCTTTCCCAATCTACACCAATGATGATATGACGGCAATGACATGACAGCAACATAGGAAAATATATAATTTATTAATTAAGCATATCTCAATTGTAGTTGTAATAATTGTGGTTGTAATCACCATATTTAAATGATGTGATGCAAAGTGATTTCAATTGCAATTGGTGGTCCAAAAAATAAAGTAGCATTACTGAGTCTGATTGTTTGCATATAGGTACACTAAGATTTATGCAAATACTCTAAAACGGCATATGAAATCTAGTACATAAATACATACATCAATGACAGATCATGCTTATGTAAAAATTAAGTACATACATTTTGCACAGGTTTACTTATATAGGTATTTTATGTAATATATTTGTAAAATGTACTATTTATGTAGTTATAATTTTTTATTAACAAGAAAATATATTTTGTGTAAATACTACATTCTACGAAATTAGTACTAGCATTTAGGAAGTTGAGCAGGGGCAATGCAATGTCCATCGCCTGGGTTCGAAATACCTCTCTTACGGCGAGCACCGGGACTCGATGAATTAGTAATATATGGTTCCATTCTCTGTGGAATCTTTAAACAACGACGTATAAAAATTAATAAAACACGATTAACGTGGACTATTGATTAAATAATATTACAGGTTTCTCTAAAAAGTATAATTTACCGGAAGGTCCCATGGATAATCTGACTCCAGACGAGAATATGCAGTACAATAAGCAACCCTTTGCTGTATATCACCCATATTACCAAACATGTTGCCGAAAACTATGTTCTTTGACGTGCCATTTAGCCTGCAAAATAAGAAAATCTTTAAAAACGCTGACGAATGGAAAAATACATTAAGCATTTTGTAGATATTAGATATGGACAGATATGATAACTAAAAGACAATATCAAAAGCTTCGGAGATCGGAGGCAGCCTTTTATACTTTCACCAGGCTGTATTAAATTAAATACTACCATTGAGTAAATTGCTAACCAAATATCATGGATATTATTCTGGAACAGTGGTGTCAGCCACGTAGTAAATCGATGGTGATCATTATAAGATGCGTCAAAATATGGAAAACAGTGCGAATGGGTGTTGTAGAATATTTTCCATGCTGTTTCAATGATAGGCTCTCTTGAATTGGGTAAAGAGGCAAATGCGATATTGATTTCGTCTGAAGTATTAAGCTGATTAATGTAGGCACCAGTAGGCTCCCCCTGAAAATTATTATGCAAAGCACAGTTAGAATCACCATTTAACTTGAGAATTACGTTATTTAAGTACCTAACTATCAGCCTTCAGTTATATGGAAATATTATTATTACATACATTGTCAGCACACGTAAAATTGTTGACGAAAGGATAAGCTTCAGAACTTGCAGAACAATTTTTCAATGCATCTTTGATTCTTAAATATGCAAAAAATTCTATAGGAAAATCCTCTTGCTTAAACGCCTTTTTCTGCATATTAATAAACGCATGAGTGGCCATATCAAAAAATTGGGGGTTGACATAAAAGCCTGGACATGTTTTCTTCATAACATCTCGTGCAAGCTGTAAAAGGTGAAATGCTGGGATCGTAGAATAATTCTGTATGGGTGCAGCAGTACTGAGGTCGATTTTCAAAATTTTATCCAATCCTTTGTCAATGAAATTCCATATTTCTGTCGAGACTTCATCCCTACTTTCAGTAATATTTTCCTTAATGTAAAAATCTTCATCGGTGTCATTAAGCTTAGTTGGGTCAGATATAATTGTCGAATTCATTCCGGGTGCTAATAGGAATACTCTCCCACCCTGTTTAGAATTCTCGCAAACATTTCCGCCTATTAAACAATAATTTATTAAGCAAATCATTTTTATACTATTGCATTTAGATAATTTAGAATTAATAGCTCACTAACTTCTCTTTTTAATATTTTCGCAGCTTCGGGGTACAATTTTCGTCGCATCAGGAGAACATCCTTTTTTAAATGTATTTCCATCGATTGGCTCTGCTACAGAAAATTGACAGAAATTATCGGTTGTAGGAGATAGGCAGAAACGAACACTCCCTGCAGAATCCATTATAGACCAATCAGCTCCAGTTGTAATAATATCATTAGTGTCCAATGAAAAAGAGATCCCTTCGGTTGCTTTTACAAGTGAACCGTTTTGAAATCTTATTGAGATATCCGGTATATTATCAAGGATTTTTTCAGCTCTTGTCACCTGTATTAAAGTCAGGCTAAATTAGACAATATCATATATTATAAGCTAAAGATTGTGAAATAAGGGATATTGACAAATTAAATTTACAATGTCCCCAGAAGGAAACTCAAAGCAATAGTCAAATCCTCCGACAGTTCTAATTTCTTCACATTCCGACTTGAATATTTTCCACCTGGAGCAAATATTATTACGGGTTACATTTACAATATATAATAATACAATATACAAATAAATCTTAATTGCCAAAGTACAGATTTAAAAAAAAAACTTACACTCCCGAAATGCAAGCACAAGTAAATTCCTTGCCTGGCTCAAATTTTACATTACAATCATATTGAACACTTTTAGTTCCTTCGTAGAATTTGATGGAAAGCACAGGATTTCCTAAGAGATAAATTAAGTGCACTAAAATGGTCTTATAATGTTGGTACAACATTTTGCAAAACACTTGGTATGTATTTGTGTGTAACAAAATTTAAGTAAGAATTAATGAAAGATAATTTAGCCTTATAAATTCTAACTCATTGGCACTTCAAGAGCCGTCATTCTGTCATAAAAATTAAACTTTCGCTTTTCTAAAATTGTTTAGCAATTTCAATCAATTGAAACAATATGATGAAAGAGAGAGTTCCGTATGCATGCCCACCTTATTTAATTGTTAATAATAATTATCACTTAAGTAGCATTAAGTAATAAATTCGTGGCTGATTTCAAATATACTTTATACGTAAATAGAAATACGAATACAAAATGCTTTTTACATCCACTATTTTTAATGTCTAGTACGCTATTGCTATCTATTTATTAATAGTACAATTTTCTGAAATTCTAAAGATGTTATCTTTGAGAATGCAAAAGATTGTAAAAAAGTATAATCTAGAATATAGGCTTGAATTTCGTTTTTCCAGGCAGTTGTGGAAATAATTTAAATGAAGAGTATTATATACTTGATGCTTTTTATTCAGCATTCCCCACATAATTACAGTTTATATGAATCTATATGCAAATTATATGTACCTAGGTATGTATATAATTTATATCTAAATATATTGAGCTCAATAATATATTAATTTACATATAAACATATACATAACGCATACAATACAAGATATATAATAATTATTATATAAAGATTATGTTAACTGCAATGGGGAATTATGCATATATTACTGAGAGTGAAAAAAGCCAATTACAAATTACAAAAATGAAATAAGTAATTTTATAAAATAGTTTTAAAATAAGCCAACAGGAAAAAAAAATTTCTTCCATGAGTAACG
>JAQFYC010007270.1:0-10742 GCA_034694165.1 Tomocerus mixtus
ATAAGGATATTTATTACAATTGTGCAACATTGCACTCACTCGGGCGGGCTGTATATAGTGGCTTGGCAGTTTTTACTGTATTATGCCCATACGGGAAAATATTGTATACGCGTCCACTTTCAAGCGTTTCCAATACTTGCACCTTGCCAGCAAAGATATACAGAAGAAAGCAAAGAAAAGTCAAAATTTCAAATTTTTAACTAAAGTTTTAGGGATTTAATGCATTGAGATGTGTTTTAAATTAAAGTGAAAGTATACAATATATTCCTACTGAACAAGGCATATAAAAATGAGAAAATTTAATGAAAAATTCAAACAATTAATAATCTTCTATCTTATGTCCAATTGTCACACTGTATAAATACTTAGTGTTCTGTTTATGTTATATTTATATTGTGTAAAGTATGAAAATGTTCTTTTAGGTATACTGTTTACACCCTCACGTCCATCTTTATGTATTTGTAGCTTATTTTGTACTTCCTTGGTTTGCTCATCCCACTTTGTGTTGAAGTGAAGTTGAAGTTGAACTGAATGACTCACGTCAGTTGAATATTTAGCTATTTATAAATATATTGTACAAGTAAAGTACGTATATAAATACTTACTTTAGCACGGCTTATTGTGAGTAAATACAGTAGTACAAGTACCTATTGGCCAAGTAGGCCATACCAGATCAAGATTAGGCCACATTAAGGTACGCCGTGCTTTCCCTCATCCTAATGTGTTTTTATATAGGTAGTTGGTTTAGGCTTAAAATTTATTTACGCCGTTACAGATTTATTTGCGTCTGTCGGAAGATGTACAGATCAGTAGTGCAATGCAACAGAGAGTAGGTTATGTAAAGACGCATTCAATGTTCAGGCAACGTAGTTGCTTTAGTGCACATCACAACTGTTACGTCTAATCTTACTCTCCATCTCTGTGTAATCTCCTTTTTCCTTAAGTAACAGTTTCCAGAATGGAGGAAGCTCATCAGTAACTTGGAAAAGATGTCAACTTGAATTTGAAATAAATTGACATGAAATATCCATCTGGTTCACTTCACCTCAATTCCAGACTTGCAATTAGAATAAAAGCGAGTAGTTTAAACAGAGTAGACTGTAGATATTTTTCCTCGTGTATTCTACCTTAGTTCCTTACTAGAATACACTGGAAATGCAATAATTAAGGGACACAGGAATGCAAGACAAGTAATAGTACTAGAACAGGAACATTAGGGAAACAATTACGTCACGTCGTACACTAACACGATTAAAATTGTGCCTGCAGCAATTTTTATTACAGTCACGTACTTCAAGAATGTACTACTAGGTATAAGTGCATTTGCATTTTTTATTTAAGTACTGTGTATTACGAAAGAGAAAAAGAAAATTGTCTTTAACTGTTTTAAGAAAGTATGTCAGCCAGGTGGATGGGAATATAAAAAGTTAAATATATTGGAGGAAATTCCTTTAAGGTCCTTTAGAAGGTAATTTGAGCAAATGTGAGTGTGACAGGACAGAAAAGACTTATGTTACTTTTTACAGAGAAAGTTTGTATTTAAGGAGATGTGCTGATGGGTAAAGTGATACGACAACTTTCCTTTAAGTTGTACATAAAGTTGTTATGTAATGTTATTTGTAAATAGTTAATACTAGTGGACTGGACTAAGACTATGTAAGTCGTAGCTGAGCAATAATTCAATTTTTCTTCTTTTCTAGATTCCAAGTAAATTCCAAGTGAATCCGTCAAATCAAATCAAGACAAGACATAAGCAGGGAAGAAAAGTTAAGCGTCAACTGAAACTGCACACTCTTCTGACGTAAAACATTCCAAGGAAGTCGACTTTTTTGTTGAATATCTCATTCCTTCCTTCCCAACTTCGTTTGCCGTCAGTTTCAGTCACTTATTTAACTTACTTTTAGTATGTAAGGTAGCATGTGCCATAATGGTATACACTTATTATTTACTGTTATATATTTACTAAAACTAGGTTACTTACCTTCCTGCAGGATTTTCTTGATATATACAATATATTTGCAAGGAATATCTGTTGATATACAGTGTAGTAGTAAAATGCAACAGAAAAGAAAACTAAAAACCCACCTGTGTTTTGGTAAAAAGACAATGTAATGTAGGGAAGGGATAAGGAACAACTATTTATAGCTCAATTTTACCTTTCACACAAAACCAGACAAAGAAGACGAATGTAGGTGTGTTGCTGAAGGTAAGTAATAATAGCAAGAGAAACTGAGTGAGTGTCCTGAGTGTATATTAGAAATACTGTAAAAGAAGCACGCAGAAGAACGACTGGAGAGAAATTTGTGAGTTGTTCATCTAGACTTTGTTCAAGCAAGACTGCCAACTACTAAGTTTCAGCTATTTTGTAGCAGTAAGTATTTTGCTGGGAAAGGCAAACTCGCAAGGGAAAGTACATAGAAAGCAAAAGGAAAAGTCAAAACTGCAAGAGCTGGAGCTAAAGCTTACTTTTATTCTATGTAATGTACGTAATGCAAAGAGAAAGCGAGGGAAAGTCCATATTCCGTTCAATATTCAACTCCAACGTGCTCCTGCTCTAGTTTTATCTGTAGTTCTAGCTTATATTTGTAAAGCTTTATATCCTATGTTGTAGTATATAGACAAAAGTAAAGATTCTACAGATATCTGAAAATGAATGATGAAGATTTCACCTGGCTTTCCCTTCAGTTCGTGTTTAACGCAACACGAGATGATGAGTAAGGCGGAAACGAGACCACTACAAGATCTCTTTGGTCTTGTACTTGTTCTAGTCACTTGTCTTGTCTTTCTCATCCTTTCTTGCTTACTTACTATTGAAGGATTCTCCATAATAAGTCTGGGTAGGGAATATTGTTAGGCATGA
This sequence comes from Tomocerus mixtus, assembly GCA_034694165.1. Lineage (NCBI taxonomy): Eukaryota > Metazoa > Arthropoda > Collembola > Entomobryomorpha > Tomoceridae > Tomocerus > Tomocerus mixtus. Next base: position 2,861 of record JAQFYC010007270.1, read on the forward strand.
TGAAGTGAAAGTACATATTTAGGTATATTTAGTATACGGAGAAAGAACAGAATCGAAGAGATCCAAAATTCACACTGAAGTGAGTGAAAGCGTCATTTGACTTTCTTTGCTTTGCTTTCCAAGGTTTGCCATTGACTTATTACTTCTAACATAGTACTACTACTACATAGTATGCATGCTGGTGAACTTGGTTCCCAACCCTAACTTTACGACGTAGCAGTGGATCTCTATCTCTATTTATCCTACCTTGGTTTCGTTTACTTAAGTATGTTAGATTTGACTTTCTCCAGCTTTGCTTTCATTTCCTTTGGTATTCTGCTTCAGGATGACTGGAGTTCTGTTGATGTGATGTCCTTCCTGATGTCATTCCCCATTTCACCATATCCACTAAAGAATCTTTTACTATCTGAATGACATACCTACACGAACCCGTGCCACTCGGTAGCTGGGTATGTCAGCTGTTTTAACTAAATGTTTCACGACAGATCGTGATTTGATAATTAATATTTCAAGGTGGATGTAGTAGGACCTAATACCATTTCAGGGTTTCCTGAATTTTACATGCGCATTTAGTAATGAGATACATTCTTAGTATGTATAGGTACATACTATGCATGTTTTATTTAGCCTACTGGTTGACATGAAAGTAGAAATAATTATTTGCATTGTAAATAGCTTCAACTGATTAATGCTCTTGATCAGATAAGCGAATTTTTATTTGATAAAATGCCAGAATCAGTACAACTAATAAACTAATATGTTTGTATTGTATAGTAAATGCCCGCATTACATATTAAGTATAGTTCACAAGTCTGCCAAAGCAATAATGCTTAGCATGAGACTGCCAGTCAAAAAGGAGACGGTGCAACGATGCGGATGCACGATCATGATATGAAATGAAAAATAATGAAGAAATGAGCATGGATTGGAGAGAGATAAGACGAACAGGCAGATAAGATCAAATTTTCATTTTACAAGCACGGGACAAGTTCTCCTTCGTTCTGCAACTTGCTTTATTGCCTGTCTTGTCTTTAAATGCTCCTACTTTGGGAGATTACTAGACAGTTATTCCGAATCCCAAATCCTAAGCCATAAGTGCAATTTATCGAATCTAAAGTTAAAGCGCAATCAATAGTCAACTCAAGCAGACTCGAATGCGAAGAAACTAACAATAAAATGCAAGCCTTGGACCACTATAAACCATCACGTCTTCACAAATGCCCAATTTTACAGTAACGACCAAAATTAATCTATTATTATTATGTTATGATTTAAAAATAGTATCCTGTGTAACCATGCTTTAAGGAATACTATAATCCATAAGAGTTAAGTAAGAAAGTACTTATGTATCAGAGCATGAGTATTTCTAAATCCCATTTAATTCTCATTTGGGACTTAAGTATCGATTTGACGGAAATCCGATAACATCATCCAACTTTTGTCCACTTATAAAACTACTTATTCCATTGAAAACATTTTTAAATGCTTCCTGGGGCGTAATCTTCCAAATTTTTTTGGACTCGCTCGTGTTATCACCACATGCAGGCTTTCTCCTATTGATAAAACGGAAAAACTTTATGTATACTGACACATTCATCCATACATATTTTGCTTTCATCAGTAAAAGCAGTCAATTTCATATTTATTTAATTTTTAAATTCGATTTTTCAGTCCTATACTGCTCCATTGTAACTTAATCTCATTCATCTGCGGAGTGGTGGCTAAAACTTTGTCTAGTAAGCCCAGATACACACAATGTGGCACAACAATTTTAGACCAAATTCCTTAAACAAATAAATCGACTTTCTCTTTTTATGTACAAACACTGTAAGGAACTTTCACGACTTTCTTTTCTACTCATCACATTTGGTTACGCCGGGGGTTTTTGTTGCCATTTTGACATAACGAGTTTTTTAGCTGATGAAGGGACCGAAATTGTCAGCTATTGGACAACTATCAATACCAAAAGCTGCTGAAAGTTTTCATCTTATTGTGTAATCATGACCTCGGAAAATACTGGGCATTAAAATATAATTGCTGACTGCTCGAATGTCTACTATTTGTAATACCAAGTTTAATTAATGTTAATTAATGTTATCGATTTTTTGAAAGTATAAATATCTTGCATAGGTATCTCATCGTATCTCGCGTGTGTCGTCATTGTTTTGTAGTGTATGTCATTCGAATGAGGTTTGCCGTTACCTAATTATACTCGAGAGCCTCTTCTATAAATCGTACATCGCACAGTATTGAACCGTGTACCATAATAAAACAGTAATTGGCACAGCTCGTTTGGCATCTACGGTTAGAAGGGAACTACCTAATTTTCAATTGTGGTCTAGTTAGCTTCCTTAACTTCCTAATGATTGACATCGGAGCAACAACCAACAAAGCCTGCCATAAATGAAAGCACTACTTCTAATGCTCGTGGCTAATACTACACATTAGTATGTGGTAGACATAATAAGATTTACCTTGATCCGACTTTGGTAATGCGGAGATTCAAGAGATAAAAGAGTCAGCAGTCAGCACAGAACAACAGAATCCTATAGCGTGGGCTCCGCGTGAACAATCTTGTGCTCAACACCAATAACGAATTTCATCCATTTCCTACTGACGTGAGTAAACTTATACATACTCCTTTGTTGTCAGTCAGTTTCAAATGAGAAACTTAAGCAAACAACGAATAAAGCTCGGAACTTAATACAATTACTACTAACTATCCTGAAATGTGACGTAAATGCTGTAAGCAAAAGGTAAAACCTCCAAAAACATTAATATCTATATCTACCTACACTGAGTAACATGAAGAACGGAATTCTTAATTGTGTTCATAATTTTGAACTATTTGAGGATATGTAATTTATTTTCGTTGAAATTAAGAATTATTGTTTTCTGATTAATTAGGAAAATACATTTACAAGGACAGAGGATAGTTATTCAGCAATGTTTCCTCTGGTCTCCCGTCGCAGGACACCAAAAACAGTGTAAGCGTGGACAAAACTCAACTATTTTACTCCCAGGACAGGCCAAACAGAAGGATAGATAACCAGTTGACCTTCCGCTTTCTCTTTAGCGCTTCATATAAGTACAACTTATTTTATTGTTGTTCAGCAGGATACTTTTTTGCTACGAACTAGGCGTTTATTTACGACACTAGTAACATTTGTCTTGTACCCTCGATACAACCACAGGAATTTACTTCAATTATTGTTTCAGATGTTTCTTTAGTATATTAATCAAAGAAACTCCTTAGGTTTCCATTTGACCCAGTGGTTGGAAAACAAAAAATGTTGCACGCAGGTTACTTAGCTTAATTATCTGCATCTAACCTAGTAAATATATGCACTGAACTATGGCAATGACGTTCTTCATGCTAAAGCAACAGATGAAAACTATTATTTTGTTCAAACTTAAAAAGCTAAAGTGAAAGGAAAGTGATGAAACAAGTCTTTAGTATAAGCTGGCTTACTATTGCCTCAGGATATGTATCATTTATGAACGTATTGCATAAAATGTGTCAAGGTTGCTACTTACAAACTGCCAGAGTAAAATGTAAATTCTGCTACAAAATCTGAGTTTGAGACAGCTAGAATTAATTGATACTATAAACACAGTTAGAATTACAGACTGCCGTATAAATCAAAGTAGCTACCCTCGCATTTATAATTTTGGTGCTTGCATTTCAGTTTAATCCTATACACATGTTGTCCCTCCCTCCCAAACACATCTTAAGGCTCAGTCTGATGAGAAAACGGTAGATTACATCTTACAATTGTCGTTGCAAATTGTGCATATTTAATATCCGTCTTGTTTGGAGAAAATGCTCCAAAATTTTTAAATAGAAATGGAAAGGTTTGTTTTGAAACAAAATTGCTGTTAAATGAATAAAGAGTAGCCTAAAATATATCCATATTTTATTACTATTTTAAGTAATTATACTATTGACATTTTAATATCAAGCCTTTGGAATACACATGAAAAGGTATTAATTAGTTGATGTAGGATCGTATAAGTGAATTTTTTCGCGATGTTTTGGTATTTAAATTTGTAAAACTTTTATTTGTGCTCAGAAGGAAAATATTTTTCAATTCGGAGTTATTTTAAATTTTACGGCAAGCATAAAACTACTCATGAAACAGCTTTCTGTTACATTACGTTACATTTTACATTTCACATTTCATATTACCTACACAGACAAGTACATATTAACATGCGCTCCGTTAGTTTTACAAGGTGATATGTTACGGTAGTTTTAAGCTGTAAGATTTTGGCTTTACTACTTTCACTAGAGTCAAATTGCTGTTTACGTCACACTAGCTTGTCTCTCCCACTTGACTTTCTCATTTCACCGTTTACCTACTGAATAGCTCATGCCACGTGCATATGCTACCATGTACAAATGCTGTTTCTGTTATTTCCATCACGTAAATACAATATTATCGATTGACGTCACTGAAATTGTAGATCACTCTGAAATTAGTTGCCTTAAAAACAAGTTAGCCTTGTTTTGCCAAATTAGATTTTTCCTTTGTATTAGGGCAAATGTAGGCGATGGGACTATAATTACCTTTTTTATATCATAGTATGTACACATATGTGCAAGCACTAGTTACATAAATACGTTTTTCTTTCAAAGGACATAAAGACAATGGACTCCACTCCACAACTAAATTCTAAAGCTACTATTATGTATGTTAGTAGCAGCAATACATAAGGCGTTAGTGTTACTATTGTAATAAGCATTCTGAACACATGCTGAACAAAATATGCAGCTAGAGCAAAGTACATAATGCTATTTTCTGATCTAGTGAGAATTCTAATGGCACAATTTGCGCATCTATGCTTCGTGACGTGTTTTCTGAATTGTCCAATAAATGTAAACAACCTTGTTGTAATTTGAAATACACTGTCACTTACATACACAAACCTAAAATACATAAATGGGGAATGTAACGCAGTACATTTTATGCCCAATGAGACAACAGTGGCTTCAGTATCTTCATTATTAAAAGAATCTGTGGTGCCAATCAATAATCTTTTAATTAGTTTCGAAAGTTACCTGTCCCGCAGGTATATGCGTATTACTTATTAATTTAAATCAGTGCTAAGTGCCATACGTTCCCGACGAAAGTAATTGAGTGAAAGTCCATAGAGGAATTTACTATAAATAATTAGTGCCTATAAGTAATTTCAAAGTTAAAATTCTTCTGGGGTTAGTGTAAATACACACAACCACAGATAGTAAGTAGACTATAGTAGGCTGGCCAATGATTTAAGTTAAAATATGTTGGGGCTGTACGGGCATAGCAAATTGGAATGACCTATGGGTACAATGAGGTATATACTTACACTAAAGGCTCATATTTTGGTTGTATTGTATGTGCTGGGGTTGAACCCTTAATACCTAAAGGTTTAAAAAGAAGGCATGCACGTTTGATGGTATTATTAGGTATGTGAGGTATGTATGTATGTATATATGCAAAATAAATGCTAACAAACAGCGGAGAACAAAAGAGACTTCATCCTTTGTTCTCCTGTCTGCAAAGATGGAGGTAGAAAGGGAGTTAATGAGTTTGATTGTTTTCTTCCCGCTCCTTTCATCGGATGTACATTAAATTCATTTTGATCCTATCCGGTTTGCTTCCTTTTGATGAGTTTATTTATACTTAGTCTGTGGGAGACGAGTGAGAGTATTCTAAGTTAACTTAAGGCTTAAATATATAGTAGTGTATGGTATTTCTTAATAATCGTGCATGCAATCAATGGATAGTGTGCTTTATAAGCAGATTCACGTATATTTACTTTGCCTTTCCATTTAACAGCTAGTATATAACTTAGGGTGGAAGAGTTAAAATTCAGTAAGAAAACCGTATGAGCCATTGTTTAGTTGTATCAATTTTAATTGAAAGAAACGTCATTGTGGTATGCAGGCAGAAAAAAAGGTATTTGGAGAAAGTCCGAGATGCCAGGCGTCTGGAACATGTTTATTGCCTTTCCATATAATTTTGGACAGTGCCTACTTGGTTATGTACGTAGAAGCTTTCTGTTGCACACATGTGGATATATGTAATATTATATGGAGGTAAGTTAAATTACAATACCCAACTTATTTTCGGCAGATGTAACGGACATAGGATACATTATGTAGTTTGGTGTACAGCGTGGAGAACAACATTTTGACATCGTTTTGTTATTCCCCCCATGCCATGCATAGTACAATCATCGAATTAACTACAAGCAATTATTTATACATGGCTTACCACATTTTAGCTAAGACTTTCATTAAATAAATGAACAGTACAAAGTAAGTCTGACATTCAGTCTTATTGTTAATTTTGTAACGGAATGAAGAAAGAGTTGCTAATTTGAAATGTGTACTAACTTAGGTACTTAAGTTGCACTCCTCTGTAAGTTTCGTAGAGCGACAGATGAATGAATGGCTTTCTCGTGCTTGCACTACTATATACAGTCAGTTGTATGATGCACTAATGACTCCCACCTGTCTAACAAATTTTGACAGATGAGCAAGGAGAAAGTAGAAAAGAGGAGAAAGTAGATACTTCGTGTATTTTTCACATTTCCATATTTCTTTACCTTGCCTGACTACCTTCACTACTGCGTAGCCAAGTTTAATCCATATTTTATTTAATATATCACACACAGAACAGCCGGTTTTAGCGGTTTTCTTGGGAAAATGTCTGTTTCTTCTCATTGTAACCTAGTGGTTAACGCTTTTATACTACTATATGCTGTATTATGATAACATTAAGAATAACTCAAAGTAGTATTCAAAAGAAAGAAACCTGAATGCTCAAGGTTGGTCAAAACATTTACAGTAGTAGGCTGACATGAAAACTTTCACTAGCTTAACTTACTATTACTTATCAACATTAAAACTACCAAAAAAATCTTTTGAGGGTCCCAATTTCCCTGATCCTCCTACATACGATTTAATGAGATAAAAAGTGATTTTAAACATACTTTCCATTTCTTGTTAAAAAGCTCGTATCTGTTTACACTTTAAATACACAGGCCTATTCATTAACTATTAGTAGTATATGGCTGAATAGTCACGTAGTATTTAGGAATAAGTGTATCGTAATACTTATAAAATAATAAGCGTAGGTTTGTGCTACATTCAATTAAATGAATATATTCAATATATCCACTGTAGAGAATAAACGTAAAATGCTACATAAGATGTGCAACAGTTTCCTGTCAGAAGGATGCACAACGACGCATTAAACGTAAACTCTGAAGCAATCCCATCTAATCCACTTGTTCCGTGTTGGCTCTAATACTTTTGCACGCATTGTACCTATATGTACTACTAAGGTAGTACCATCATAATATACTACATATTAATAGTAATATACCTATAAGTAGTAAGGTTTTAGGCTGTAGATAAATAGGTTGATGGGTAAATAGGTATACATGTGTATAAATATAGTAGAACTAGTAAAAGCATACAGACGAAAAGGAAAGGATTATTGGAAATTATCTAGGTTGATCCTAGACTGAAATAGCCAATCTAGTTTTCCAGCTGAATCACGATCAAAATCACTGTACGCTCGGTGTACTATGTACAAGATACACATTAGCTAAAATGTTCAATCATACTCCGTCACACACAAAAATGCTTCAGTGCTAACGTAAGGTGCACAAACATAATCGAAAACTGAAAAGACTCAGCTCAAAACTATCATTTTATTTATGTTGGTGTTACACTGTATTAGAGGACATTGTAATTGTTACAGTGGAAGCAGTGGAGACTGCAGATATTTATGTTTTGGGGAGAAAGTTGTAAAGAATTTACTATATTCTTTACTTTGGGTATGTTACAGTGTCTGCATATTCAATATTCATAATAATGTAATTA
>JAQFYC010007271.1:0-10741 GCA_034694165.1 Tomocerus mixtus
ATTATAGTGACCGGACCTTTGCTGGAGGCCCAATTGGGATATAAAAGGATCTTTAGATCCGGGCTAAATACTAGTTTTCTATATTTTCGGTTAATTTCTGCAAAACATGAAAATTCTGCATTTCGGAAGATGCAATTAATTGTAATTGCAATTAGCGTGCATGATATGTATGTATATTTCTTCTTCGCAAGTACATATAATTAACATTAATATTAATCATCATCATCATATTGCATGTGAAACGACAGTGCAATGATGGTATATTGCAATACAGTAATACTAGTAGAATACAAAATGCTAGCAAGTAATCTAACAATCTAACAATGAGAAATCTTAACATTTACTTAACTGCGGTATTTCGCATTGCATTGTGGCAAATTTCAATTGGGAAATGCGTATTTTCATGATATTTATTGTTATATCATTTATGTACAAATGTATCTGCATAATGTGTTGTGGTAGTTAATGTATACCTATAGGTATTAGCTGAAAGAGCTAAAAATATTTATACTGTATACTATAGTAAGTTAATTAGTTATGTTATAAGGAGCCTGATATTTACTACTAGTCTTATATTAGTATTGTTGAAACATTACTGATGTTACACAAGCTTATGCTCAGCCACCATGTGATAGCACTTTTTGTTATTTGTTAGATTATTTTATATTAACACACGTAGTACTGATAGTTACAGCAATTGTAGTTTTTTTAGTACATTAAAAATAGCTGCATTAGTAATACATTATAATATTATGCACTTATAGTACATACATTTAGGTTTATTTTTGAGAAATTCACTATTGCATGGAGATCAACTTCAACATTATCTATATTGCTCTAGTTTTATGCACTCTGCTTAATAAGTATATTATATGGTTATGGAGGTGTGTTATAGTTAATACCATGTTAGACAGTACCTATATTTTACATATTATAGCTACTATACTTATATGTAGTTATATGTATTGACATTGACTAAAACAATTTTGTTTAATGGTGAGCCCAATTAATGTATGTAATTTAGCTAAGCAAGCAACAGCCTTATATTGTACTACTCAATTTCCTACTTTTATCTAACCATTTGGAACTACGTACTATTTATTTCATTATTTGTTATTGTTGAAATAGAATTAGCACTAAAACATAATTAGACTACTGAAGTAATGTTTATGCTTATCATGATTTAAGAAATAAGTTGCATAGTGCAATGTAATGTAAATGGTAAATGGAGATTTATGTTTAAGCTGCATGTAAGAATCCAGTCCAAGCCATTCCTTAATAGTTTAGTTAGTCGTAAAAGTCGAAGTGTGGTGGATTTAGTCAATATTTTGTAAAATAATAATTTAAAAATGAAATTAGCCTGGTATAACCACATTGTCCAAGTGTTCAAACTCATCGGCTATTTAGCAGCTTATTATTACGACGATTTTAGTTACAAAATAAAAGGAGATCGCACTCCTCTGAAAAAAGACGAAGAAGAAAGTGTGGAGGGAGAAGTTGTAGTTATCACGGGTGCTAATCGGGGAATAGGTAAACAAATCGCGCTGGAATTCGCCAAAAAGGGTGCAATCGTTGTTTTTGGGTGCAGAAATGTTAAAAGTGGATACGATGCCGTGGAGGAAATCAAAGAGCAGACCGAAAATGACAAATTGGTAAATTTTTTATAAAAGTATTTTCGAAACATGAATTTTTATTTTAATGTTGAATGTGAATATTTATTGTTGTTTTGTTCAGGATGTTTTCCCAATCGATTTAATGGATATGGACTCGGTAGCAAAATTTGCAAGGGATGTTGCTGCAAAATATCCTAAAATAAAACTGTTAGTAAATAACGCTGGCTTGGCCGAATCTGAATGTAACGACCCTAACAAACTCACAAAAGATGGAATGAACCCAATAATGGCAGCAAATCACTTCGGCCATTTCCTTTTAACAAATATGCTTTTAAAAAATTTGCAGAATTCTACACAACCGAGGTAATTAAAATTAAATTTTAAATTTAAATAAGTGCAAAAGTATATTATGCGGCAGCAAAATGTAGTATTTTTTTGGAAAAACAAAAAAGTATTTTTTAGCCCACTAATTGTGTTTATGGTTGACATTTACAGAGTAATTGTTTTAACGTCGATATTGCAAAAGGCAAATCTTCTAGATCTAAAAGACTTGACAATGCAGGAATCCGGATTCGGATTTATTGATGGACTTCCATATGTGAACAGCAAGTTTGCTAATAGTTTAATGGCTAAGGAACTTAATAGAAGGATGGAAAAGGAAGGAAGTGACTTGACAGTCTACTCTGTTTGTCCCGGATTGGTCTACACTGGCCTAATTAACCAAACTAATAAATTTGCAAATCTCTCTTTTAAATTCTGCTGCAAATGTGTTGGAATGGGATGCGATCAGGTAATAAAAATTATCGCAATCTTAGCCAATAAATTTTTTGTCCAATATTTTAAAAATGCACGATTATAAACCACGTATAATAGAATAGGTTCCAATAATTTACAAATTATGAAGATTACAGTTTTGTTAAATATCCAGCATTGATATGATTTTATTTTTAATTTCAGGCTGTTTCTGAGTTCGTAATGCATGTTTCTCTTTCAAAAAAATTGGGAAGACAAGAATCTGGGCAGATGTATCAATTCCGAAAACCATGCAACAGAATGAACCCAATATTGGATAAAGCAAATAAATTTGGAGAACAACTTTGGGAAATCAGCGAAAAGCTTGTCAAATTAGAGGAGAGACTTAAGGAAGGACCCACTGGAAGAAGTCATGGATAAATTAATATATTTCGCAGTAGAGAAATAAACTCAGAACTTGTAGGATTGTGGTGTTGTGTACCTATAATGTTTTTATGTTAATGACAATGTACTAGTTGTAAATTATAAAATTATTATTTATTGGTAAAGTTTTACTTTTATATTTGTGGCCCCATATCTTGGGATTTACACCACCTATATAGTCTACCATATTGCAAAGTAAAATTATTCGGAATTTCTGCTTCTTATACATTATCTAAAATCTAAGGTAAAGGATCTCTGTCAGTTTGTCCCGCTGTCTTTACGATGCATTAAACACTTATTGTACAATAACAATAAAAGTAAACAATCTTTACGATTACTTACACTAAAGTTACACCAAGTTACACTATTTGAAGTGGGATTCGTTTTAATGTTTACCCGATATGCTGAAATGTATGATGCATATACTATTATGCAGATAGAGATCCGTTTTTTCGCATTTCTTTAAAAACGTAACTTATTACATGTAACTGATTCACTGTTATAGTCACTTGCTTAACATAGTACACCCGATTGCATTAATATCTAAGTAAATTATTTACTAATAATTAAGCCATTATTAGATTATACAGATATTTGCCGTAGGTTATGGATTAGGTTGCGTTAAGGATTAATGGTACCAAACATTAATGTGTCAAACAATATAAAAGTACGATTTCCTATGTGCAATGGTATTGTAATATAATAACAATAAAGTGAATATAGTACTGTACCACATGCGTTGAATTATAATTACATTTTTAGTTATAATTATCAAGGCATTTTATTTACAATGTATTGCGACAAAAATGAAGTTGCACAAAATAATATCTGTATACACGCATATTACAATACAACTACAGACTATAAAAGTACATGACCTATGCTTGCAACTATGTACTACTATTGTAATGTAATTGCATCTATACTTTAATCAATTGAATAAATGCACTACTGATTACAAGTATTTAATTTCTCTCTAATTAAGTGCAACTAAATAATTTTTGCAATTTTTACTCCATTTATACAAAACATACATCTAATCCAAGTTATGGGATATAATTTTGGCATGGTTTGCCTAATCATTCTAATGCATCACGGTTTAGGAGAAATTATTTTGTTGGCAATTAAATATGAATACTTATAAATACAATAACATTTATTACTTACACATTATCATCCTTATAATTTGGTATCAAATTGTAACCTACATAACATTGTAGTGTGATTTACTAGTTTACAATAGTTTACATCGATATAAAGGGGGTTAAATTGTAACTTTAAATAATAGAGTACAATATAATAAATATGCAACTAAGATATCAGGATATTTTATAAGGAAACTACTCAATGATTACTGTTACGCACTTTTTTGTCTGATTCGAGTAATTGTATATTTGGTTGTTAATTATATCACAACTTTTAGTTGTGTGAATTTTCATATTTTTATACCAAGGGGCAAAGACTCAAGGGGTAAATACGGCCAAGGGGCAAAGACTACAGGCATTTGGGACGCAGATCCAATGCAATGCCTGCGCTTGCATAATATTTATTATGTTCTTTCTTTTACAACGACTTCAAAAGGTTGTGGTGATAAAATAATCCCGAATATAGGGTCAGTTGACGGCGGAGGTGTATTGGGTACACGTTCGAAGGAGAAATTAGACATCAAAGTACTGAAGTACATCCAAACTGTCGTTTGTGCCAAAGTTTCGCCAATACATGATCGTTTTCCTATATTACAATATTACAATTATACAGTTGGGAATTTAATGCAAAATTAGAAATATATTTGCGGAAAAATGAATTTGGGAACTGTGCAGTAAACTGACCTTGCCCAAATGTGATGCCAATATATTCTCGTTTGTTATTGAAATTTCCATTTTCATCAAAGAATCTTTCAGGTCGGAAGTTTTCTGGATCACCCCATACTTTTTTACTCCTCATTACACTGTACGTATTAAAAGTCACAGCAGTATCCTTAAATACAGCAACTTAAATTAACCATGCTGCCCATACATACATAATGTGGCACTTTTCGATTGATTTCATGTAATTTAGGAAACATTGGTAATTATTTTATAATACCTTACGAATGTAGTAATCTTTGTAATAGAAACTTCTCATGGCTTTTCTTGGTCCAGAAATAGGGAGAATATTACTCATTCTGAACAATTCGAAAACAGTTGCTCTTGTATATGGTAACCTGGATATTATTTTATCAGTTATCAATTATATACCAATGCTTCTTACAATGCTTATAATTAGTTCAATTAATGTTAATGGTTTGTTAAATTATATATTATGTATGTACTTGTCCCTATCTGCCAAAATAGGAGTAACTCTTTTCCCCAAGACGGAATCGATTTCTTCCTGAACTTTTTTCTGTACTCTTGGGTTTAAAATCATAAACAAAATTCCAAAAGCGAGAGTATTACTTGTCGTTTCAAAACCTCCTTGGAACATATCATAGCACGTTATCATAAATTGTTCATCTAAAAAATTAGCCATATAGTTATATACCATAATTTCTAAATTCTAGAAGAAAAAATTTAAAAAAATCATTTAATTGAATTTTCATTTTATTAATTCTCGCCTGTAAAGTGGGCATCTCCATTTTCCTGATTATTCTTTATTTCACGAAGGAAAACGTCAATAAAGCATTGCGGATCTGTTGCATATCCATCTCGTTGACGATGTTCGGCAATCATTTCCTATAAAAGGAACAAAGAAAGTATAAAACGAAGCTATTTGCATTGTAATTTAGTTTGAGTACCTTATACAAATAATTTCAAGTTCCTTACCCTTAAAAAGGTGTGAATTGTATTGTTTCCTTTAACCAATTCGTTGTAGCCAGTCCACTGAGGAAAAAGGAATCTAATGAAGGGAAATGCAGTTATTATTCCAGCTCCAAAGTTTCCCGTTTGAAACCAGCCAGAATTGACTTCAAGGAGTTTCACTAATTTCGGGTCATCGTGGTCGTAGCGAACTCCAGCCATCATTGTCCAAAGAACATTAAGAAGACTGATTTGAAAATACCGTTTCATTAATATGGTCCCCTTTTCTGAAGACACTGCAATTCGCAATCGTCTTTTGACTTCCTCCAGCTCCAATTCTACTATTGATTCCATAGAAGCCTGTTTTCCAAAGCCATATTCTCTCAGGCTCCGAATCACAAATTGTTTCAATATCTGCTGTGATTGTCCGCTCGAAAATGCAATTCCTAAATCACAAAATTACTAATATCTGCACCATTTATTTATTCTAGGCTAAAATAACAATTAATTGTTTACACGAGTAATTCAGAAATATTATTATTAATTATTATGATTTTTCAGATTTAGTATCAAGGGTATCAAGTATTTGTATTTGTACCTGAAAATATATAAAATACTTAGTAGGTATACAAGTAAACGTTAAAATACGGAATGCACACTCAAAATACCACTACATAATTACTACTTGCCTAATTCCTTGCCCATAGATCTGTCTTGGAGAATTCCTGTCCACAATCGTCCACAGAGCTCATCCTTTCCTAAGAGGGCTTTCATTACCTCATAAGAGGACAAGACAACTATTTATAGAATAAAATTCACATTAAATCAACTCTGACTACTTCAATGTAACTTTCTGAGAAACACAAATAGAAATATATTGACGAACCCATTTCTTGTAGTCCAACTCTCACACTCATAATATCCCCATACTCGAGAGACAGTTGATGAAAGGATTTATATCCATCGCTGTGGGCTTTTGCCATTTGTACCAAATTACCCAAAATTGGAATTCGAGGGGGACCTACAGAAACAAAAGTGATAAATACATAATAAGATGTCTCACTTTTTGATTATAAATAGGCACTTAGTACTATTTATTATCAATTATAATTATTTATTAACATTTAATAATATTTAATATATTTATCAACCTGGTGGTCGCTTCCTCCTGGAAGTTACAATAATATTTAGGGCCCATATTAAAAATACGGAGGATAGGACAACCCCTAAAAATGCTGTTGCTGAAATCATGATCGCCATTTAGCATTAAATTAATTTGACAAGAAACTTACTAATTTGTGTACAAAAATTAAAAAATGGAAAGGTATTGTGTAATCTGCTAAGTTACTGATATTTACCATGTAGTTGTTAACGGAATACTTGAAAATGTATTCATTTGTTAAGCAATTATTATATACTATTAGTATGCATCAATAATCAAACGATGTTTTTCGTGTAAATTTCTCTGGCGTAGATGTTTTAAACTTTATTACATGACAAGATAAGTAAATAATACGTTATCAGATTAGGATACTTTTAAGTTAGGTAACCTTTGGGTGCAGATATACTTTGTATAGTAGATATGAATATGTAATTGTTTTTATTTGTTCCATGGCGTTATCTGTATCTAACTTAGCGAATTGATTGCATGTTGACTCATTTGTGCAGGTGATAAACATGTGTTATATGAGAATTGCTTCGTAATTTAATTAGAGAAAAGAGTGATTACTAATTACCGTAATTACAGACACATCCTACTTTATGAAGGTTCCGGATTTTTACCTTTGATGTTAGTATATTATTATATTATGTCATTAACCGTCCTCTCTATATATGAATGCGACAGAAACGCACACATAGGGAATGTATAACAGAGTTTAGCTCGTCGAGAATCAAACCCAGACGGCTAACCCGATGTTCATGTTTGTGGGCTCCATGGATTCTTTGATTCACTCATTCACTGTCTTGGATTTCTCAAATGTACTTAAGTTGTGAAACTACTTTATAATACTGTGTTTGTCTGTGAATCAATCGCTGCGATAACTTTAGAACGGCTCAACGTTTTTGTTTTTTAATTAATCGACTCTATGCTTTATATTTTAATGCTATATTTTAATATGGCTTTTAATATAAAAATTTCAGGTTACTGGGAGGCAGGCGGAGTTGGTGACTTGGCGATTTCATTTATGATTTTGCGGGTTTTTGCTGTTTGGGGATTCCGCTCTTATTGCCATTTCTCTAAAATTGGTATTTCTAATTGTATGGAATGCATCTAGGTCCTTAATAATACGAAGAAGATTGTTTATGTAGGCAATATCTAATTACACAATTTTTATTTTAATAAATAATTTATATTATCATTTTTCAGAAATTATCAAATGAAAAAATATTGATTTCAATATTTAATGACCAAAATCGTAATTGTTTATGAAGTTAAGGTACGAAATGACAAATGGAGAAATGGCTGCCATTCAACTGTACATATACATACACACATCAACTGTTAGGCAATTGACATGTACAATTATAAATATGTTTTGGCATTAAATGAGTTGTATGATGGTTAAATCCAGATGTACATGTAATTAATATCTACATGCATTTACCCATGCGTTTTGTTGTTGATTGTGTCTTTAACTTGCTTCATTTCATAATTAACACATGTAATAAAATTATTATTGCAGGCATCTTAAGTATTGATCTTATCGTTATAGATTGCAATATAGCAATATTATTCCTATCGTTTTATATTTAATTGAGGTACTTTGTGAAAAGCTACTATCTTTAGTAGCAAAAGATTGTTACAGTACATTATAGAGGTTAAATATTGAAAGCATACGTATTACGACAAATTTATTACGAGATTAGGCCGGTAACGTGGCACATTGCATTTCCCTCTTGAAATATTAAAGAGGAATGTTTGCTTATGAAAGCAAAACCAGGTAAACAAGCGATTCATATAATATTCCTATTCCTATGGACATTTAACAAGTCAAAGCTTACATTAGTTAATCACTATAGTTAATCCCTAGTATTTTACTTAGATAGAACACAAAATATGTGTCTTCAGTAGCTAATTACTGATTATTTCTTATTTACGTTATTTATAACAATTTATTGAACTTATTTTTCAACTGTATATTGTTATGCATTGGTCAATCGGTCAGCGGCACGTGTGTATTTTGTATTGAAGGTAAAAGATGCAGGTGGTAGGCTTGTTTGCTCATTGAATCAATTACATAATTAGTAGCAGCATCACTTAAGTTCAATTATTGAGAGCTACTATTACATACATATTGAGAGAGATAAATGTGCATTGTCTGAAGGTGTGGCATTATTATTGTGATATTCACAGATAAGTGCGTTTAATGCTTTGATCTCAAAGCTTTAACTTTTATTACACACCCGAACCTGCAAAATTGCATAAATAGAAGGCAATGTGTTTACAACATTAATTGCACTGCACTGTTGCACTTTGCACTATTAGTATTATATGTAGGCCTACATGTTATTATTATTATATTTTAATGTGCAAAAATAAAACCATGCATTGCATTATAGTGCGTACCGTTAGCTGCATTTATTGGTAACCAGAAACAAAAATAAATAATGATATTTTACTAAAGCATATTACTGATATAGTGATAATATGTGCTAACACAGATGTACATGCATACTAAATATTTATACTGTACGATAACACCGTATTCATTACACTATACTATAGGTTGTACGATACAGTAGGTGTTTCAGATATCGAATCGAAAATGTATAATGATGAAATGTAATTATACATATTATATAATCTACATCTACCTATCAATACTACAGAATGAGTATTTTTACATATTAATTGTATTTATTTGTAGCTATATTTATTTAAGTAACTCAAAAAAAAATCAGCCTTAAATCTTACAGGAGCTTTTAATAAGCAAGTAAAATCCATTTAATTTAGTACGTATTACGTATCTCTCCAAACCGGACTCATTTTGGTAAAATAATAATAATTATTATTATTGTCGATCTCGTAGTTATATGGATTTAGATGTTTGTTATTCATTAGTATTATGGTAGGTTTGTTTTGTTGGTAGTTTGGTAGGTTTGTGAAACTAATAAATTGCCAAGAAACTACACAATTGGGAAATGCTGAAATACTAGTATGCAATAATCTAAGCGATGAAATATCTTCAGTTGAAGGTACTACCAACTGACCAACTATCTAGATAATCTAAAGCGTGAAACGAATTAGGAAATTAATATCTTAAAGGCCAAGTACATGATGTATTTACAATTACAACTTTAGTTACTAAAAGAATCATCGCACAATTAGTAGTAGTTATTTTAACGATCTCACATTTATTAATTCAGATATTTGAAAATGGAAGTGAAATGGTATCACCACCTTTTTAAAGTTCTAACTTTCTTTTATCTAATACCAGCATTTTATTGGGATGAATTGTGTTATAAGTTGTTCGGAGACAGAAGTCCTCTGGATGAAGAGGATGAAGAAAATGTTGCCGGTGAAGTTGTTGTCATCACAGGCGCTAATAGGGGCTTAGGGAAGCAAACAGCAATAGAATTTGCAGAAAGAGGCGCAATCGTTGTTCTGGGTTGCCGAAATGTCAAAGGAGGGCTTAAAGCGGCGGAGGAAATCATAGCGCAAACGAAAAATGAAAAACTGGTAATATTTTACACATTAATATCAAAAATTACACATTTTAATTAAAAAGGCCACAATTTTTTGCCTATGCAAAATAGTAGTTTCATACGGATTACTAAACAATTACAGTTATTAAGAACATGTGAACTTTAACATAAGTACGTACAATGACACATACTGCACAATATTTAACAATAACGCAGAATACTAGTACAAGTAAGTAAAACGTAAGGAAAACTTAAATTTTCGACAATTTCTCAATAAATCGAATTAAATATATATCCATCATGATACATTTTAATTAATTAATTCAATTAAATGAAGTAATTAAATTAGTTAACTACGGATTACGGATATTCATTGATAGCATAAAAATAATTTATAGGTTTTAATTAACTGAGAGCTAATAGTTCCTTTCCAGTAATCTCCCTTTAAATCCACATTGTAAATACCTATCATTTTTCTTTCAGGATGTGGTTCAAATAGATTTAATGGATATGGATTCTGTGGAGCATTTT
>JAQFYC010007272.1:0-10740 GCA_034694165.1 Tomocerus mixtus
TGCGCTATAGTTCTAGTTTTATTTATTGAACAATTTATTTTGAGATATCTCTGAGTACCAAAACCTACTTTATACTTTCCTAATTAATTAATGTTAGCTTGATAATCACGTCCCGTACCTGGAAATTGATGATTCTTGTTATTCTGCCAATCCTTTTGGTCATATGCCGATTTGCTAATTGAAAAAAGTTTATCCTATTCCCTGACAACACCAAAGCTTTCAACGACATGCATTAGATATCCTCCAATGTTTTTTCTCGGGTGCAAAACATATGGCGAGGATTCCAGTAACTGATGCATATGTAAAGGTAATGCATATCCACACCAATTAATTGAAACTAAGCTACTAACGAAGTAAGTTGTCAATATGGAACATTATATTTAGTTATCTCGCAGTAATCTTAAGATGAGTAGAAGATTATGCACCAGGTACAAAGCGTGCCTGTGATAATCAAACGGAGAAATTATAAAATCATTAGTTTCAAAATATTTATTGAAAGTGTACAATCAACAAATGATAGCATAAGCATAGTTGTTGAACTATGTGTTTTTCACAACTAAGCTTGTGACGAAACGAAAAATATGCGACATTATTTAAATTAACTTGGTGAACAAACTCTACGACTCAAAGGTGTTAGAATGTGTATAAGTTCGTTAAATGTGTCGAGGGTAAACACACGATCTTGGCGCCCATTGGCAATATCCAGAAGCTCTTGTTGGTTTACAGACGGTGTTACCCCAACGCTGAATGACCTAACACCATAAGATGTTGCTTGATTGGCTGCTATTACTGTTTCCGATGGATTATTTGAGTGTCCGTCTGTAAGGACAACCATATTTAAAGGGACGCCGCGAGGATTAATTGAGAATTGGTTGACTGCTGTCCTGATTCCAAAATCTGTAGCAGTGGTCCCTCCCATATACCATATATTCAATATAGTAGCCTCGATTTGGGCTGGAGTTAATGCGCTGTTTAATGGAAATTCAACTGTAGCTCCTGAAGAGTATACAACGACACTCATACGGCTTGCAGAATGCACAGTGAAGGCTGATGCAAGGCGAGCAACGAAATCTTTGGTTGTTTCGAAGTTATCTGTACCAATGCTTCCAGAAGAGTCAAGGACTATTATAAGATCATTAGTTTGGTAGCAAGGAATCGGAATATCATCTCTAGGAGCCTATATGTATAGAAAACAATTTCCAATTTAAAGTTAAGATATAATAATATGATTTAAATTAAATATAAATAAATACACTTTCGATTTTAAAAAAATCTCTTGCAAAAACATTCAAACTTAATTAGTTAAGTGCCAGATAACAATCACGTTTACCTCACAAATATACATTTGGGATTGTGTGTTGGTTCGAGCTTCCCATACGGCGTCCCATTGACTTTTAATACTTATGGCCACTCTTAATAGTGCATTTGGGTTAGATGGTGGGCCACCGTTGGCCCATGGAGCCCAAGGTGTAAAGGGAACTCCTGTATTGCTCCATTTCCACATTTTTGCGCTTGGGCTGCTATCATAAATCCCATCAGTCCAATATATTCCCCCTGCAGAGTTTTCCTTCGCAATCAATTCATTGAGAAACGTAATTTCGTCGTCCGATTCTAGAGCGACTAGGTTTCCATTTAACTGAGCTGCGCAATTGGCTTTTGCTTGGGTCCAGGGTGCCTGGAAATTAAAATTGTACGTATTCTTGTCTATTAATTAAAAGGTTGTAATTCAAATTACCGCGTATACAATTAATTCCGAACGAATCACAATCAAATTACAAATAACGGTTAAAATATACTTAAATGCATATTACAATGCGTAACTCACCGCATTATTGCTGACAAAGTAGTCGTAGTCATTGAATGCATTTGCACCATTTCCTTTTTTAAACGAGCCGAGGTAAACAAAATCTAGGGAAACGAAAAAACTTTGCATTATTTAAACAACGAATGAAATCTTTTTGAATTTGTAGTATCAATTCATATCGTTTACAAATAATTACATCAAAAAATTATTTATTTGCAAAATATCGTAAATATTTTTATTTTATATAATTAGAACCCAGTATTCGTAATATAAACTGAAAATATTCTAGAAATGTAATGATTTACACTACACGTACCACTAGTATTCCTTTGCTTCACAGAAAATACACGACTTTCTGTAACAACCCAAGTCAGTAAAACAAAAATCGAGAGTTTTAGTAACTCCATTATATAAAGTGATAAAAAGTATCTAGATGTAGGTTACCGGTTTAATGGGTTTGATATCTTGAATAACTAACACTTCTATGAATGTTCAATAATTAACTTGTTCTCTATTTATACCAGTTTTCATCTACTCTCTCCATTTATGTACTCAATAGTAGCTGGAAAAGTCAATTAAAATCATAAATTTATCTTGTTATCTAATCCTTTAGCTTATTTGTCAATGGAAATTAAGGATTACTTTCAGCATTTTGTAAAAAACAATAATAATGAAGTCCTTTACGGGTGCTACTCTGTTGTGTAATGTAATTCGCATTTCGGCGAAATTCGAATAAGGAAGGGTTTAAGTTTTTGTCGGCCTAACTCAATCTTTGTACTTTTAAATATAGAATAACTCGCTAATACGATATTTTACAGATGTTACGACTAGTTTGCTTGTTTTTTAAAACTGTTCCAGTATGTCGCAAACCTCAATAATCAAACAAGCGTATTTATTATAAGTTTATTGTTAAATAGCTTGTCTCCTTTATGTGAATGATGCATCTGCCGGTCTGTCTGCTTGTCTGTGAGCACAATAACTCAAAAATGGTTTGATACATCGGCTTCTAATTTGCAGGGTAGTTTATTGAGGTTCTCTCGACGACACCCTTGAAAAATGGGATTAATTGGACCAACCCCCTCGGAGTTAGCACCCCGCCCACAATTTTTTAAATTAAAATAGTATGCGATTGGGATATCGCTGGAAAGCTGTTGAAACGTGGAATCCAACTATGAATTTCATATTACCGCATTTACCCAAAACACGGGCTATGTCAGATTTCGTAAGGATCAATGGTCACGATCACCATGATGATCCCCATGATTACTATGATAGACAATTTAATTAAATATTGAACACCAGCTCCTTTTTTACAACGTTTACGGCGGTTTATTTATTTTACAGCTGCTCCAATATCCACTTTAAACTAAATCAATGTAATACTGTGCCATAAAATGTTAATCCATATCAATGCATACGAAGGATGATTTTACCTTGAAGATAATGTTGCTCTTTTGCGATTAATATGGTAGAATGTAATTTAATCCGCTTAACGATTTAATTAGCTAAACTCAACCTCTCTATTTTAAGCCAATTAATTTTGTTAATTATTTATTCTTCCTCTTATAATTTTAATACAGCCAGTAGCCTTACCCACAGGCTTAAAGCAATAAGTTGAGATCGGATATCATCAAATAAAAAATTAAAAGTGACATAGCTAGAACTACTTTAATGTAGATAATTTTATGGCCCTTAAATACAATACTAAATCATGCAGGGATCTTCCAATTACTCCAAACTGCACTACAAACATTGGCGGTGTTTTGTCAATTATTATTACTCAAGTATCTAGCTTACCTCATTTGTTTACTTATTGCGTGATTCTATATTTGTGTCATTGTAATCCTTAGAAAATAATATATTTTATAATTTATATCGTCTCAACCACTCGTAATCGGTAATCAGGAACCAAACTAAAATAGTTTTGGAACTTTTAAAGCATCTTATTTAGAAAATTCTCACAATCAGAACTTCTAACGTGGTTTACGATTTCTGGTATTTTGTGGTATGAACTGATGTTTCTATCTATATACCTTATCCAAGAATAATAACACCAATACTCAGTGTTATCATATAGATATACGTAAACCAGTGTCACTAAGCATTTTTGGTGCTACATACATAAATGGTTATATATCAGTAGCTTAATTGGTGCAAAGCGCGCACACTTAGAGCAGCCAGCAGGCTCACTAAATGGAATTAATATTGTTTAAGTGGAAATCCATTCCTATAAACTATAGAAAAGGATTCTCAGAACATTTTTACAAAAAAAAATGTATAAATAGAAATAATTCAGCTACCAAAAACACAAAATAGTTAATAATAGAGAATAATATTAGGAATAAGCCTATAACAACGTATTATTTGGAATAACATGTTAAATAAACATTATAAGTGACACGTTCTAATTGCTACCAAGCAAAACATGTCGTATAGCTATCAAGTTACTACTGTACTAACGTCTGCGGTTATTATAATTTCCTGTATTGGCACTGCTATTTTAAAACTCTTATAAAATCATATTGTTTTACGATCTCAGCAGCATACACTTTTGTGTCGTGTAATCTAATATCAGGTGCAGAAATAAGCCATATCTGTCATCACATCAGAGATTTTCGTAATGTATAAAGCAATGTTCGTGTCGACATTGTCAATTGTAATCCTAGAAACAATTGTTTCCACCGAACCGGTAACATTTTACGTCGAACATGTTGTGTCCCGGTCTACTATTTTAAAGTTATAATTCGTTTATTAAAACTGAAAACTAATTAATAACATTATTCGTATTTATTTTAATATGATTTTAGGTTTTCCCAGCAGCCGATTTGATAAACAAGGCATTCGACTACGCTGCGCCGTTTACGCAAACTGGATTGCAAAGGTTTCACGCAAATCTCTTCGGGAGTGGTCGGTCAACTCGGGCTACGGATATCGTCGTATTTAACAAGTCTAATAACACTTTCAAGATGACAGAAAATGAATGCCTCCAAGGAGGATGGTCCAACAATATGTTTCCCGAGCATATGATCCAGCCACACACATCTGTAGTTTACGGAGCTGAAAATTTGGGATTTATGACGTCCTGTCAATGTTTCGTCAAATATAACAGCACTGACAATTCTGCGCACATATTCCTCGAAACAACAAATCCATATTGGTCGAAAAACACTGCAACGGCTCATGCTACTGGTGTGACTGTTTTGACAATACTTGGAAAGGGAACATACAACACTGTACAATATATCATGGAATAATTTAAAACATGAACATATTATACATTATTACCTAAAATATTTAAGTATAGCAATCCTTCAGTAACATTGCTTGCCTATATTCATTAACAAATTTAAAATCTATAAGTAATGCGAAATTATTTCGCATTACTTATAGATTTTAAATATTATTTCGGCGAAATATAACAGCTTGTTTAGCTGAAGATCCTTGTAATATGAATACTTGAAAAATATACTTACGATTAAGGTATAATTAAGATTTCTTATTAAGATATTGAATAAATAATGTTTTTTGGTTAACCAAAAATTGTAATATGCTGAAAACTGATAAGTTAGTAACTTTAGTTTGACTAACTTCCTTTATACAGGGTACATATTACGCATAGGTGCACTACGAATGTGCAAATATTGATTTTATTGCTTGTAATGTAGTTTTATGATATTAATAATGTTAATTATATTATTTCAAAGAGTAGCCACACATAAATTGAGAAATACAAATGGTATCACCCTACCTAAGCTCAAAAGCATGTCACATTCTTATTATTGGAGTACACACTATTAATACGCATTGTTCTATTTGTTTTCTTGTATCTGTTATTGAAACCGCAATTCGGAAGTATGTAGTACTCATACGTCACAAAGTTCATTCAGAGTAAATCAGTTTTACGCTGGAAAGCACAAAATAAATCACAAGCCATTTTAATATTTTTTCTGTAGTAACATATAATACATGTAATGCATAATAATTGTATAATGCATGTCTACATGTAAAAGTACTGTAGCATTTTTTAGTAAAATAAGCTATCTAGTTTGCTGTGATAGTATTAAGTTATAGACTTTTTATAGTACTTACTTATGTGTTGATCTATACAATAGCCTTTGTTTGAATAAAAACCAACTGCCAATTAAATTGAAATAAATAAAATGGTTCGCAATGTCAACGAAACAACGCATTGCAATATTTAAAGGTACACCTGACACCTACATATCTAAAATATATATTCAATGGATTACCAAACTATGTCATAGTTTTATACTTATGTTTATTTAACTTGACATGCACTGACAACAGAATATACAATTATCAAATTATTATCTGTAGATTGTGACCTTGTCTTGGAAACCATACATACTGAATATTCATATTTGCGCTTTCCTTAATAAATAATAATACTTTCGAAACTTGATTTGACTTACTTTATTTATTTATTACCACAAATTTACATTTCCTGTATATATGATACCTAGTTAAGGAAAAATTGTTGCACTTGTGTTTGAACTGGGCACATTTAAGTTTAATTTGCAGCTTTATATCTTAATACAATTTTGACGTATCTATTGTTTTAATACAATAATAATATGGTATTATAACCAATAAATTAATGCGTGGTACTTGTTACTATAATTGAAATACGTATTCCGGGACTTTAAATTAATGATATCATAAATAATAGCCTGCATGTCAAATGATATTTATCAAATTGTTAGGTCATTATAAGTTTTAAGTAGTAAATTATTGTTCCTCTACGTTACTACTGGAATATTTAAGTAAAGTGTAATTAGAAGCAAATGTTTATTACTTTATTATATCCATCGTTTTATTTCACATTCCACTTTAAATCTAATAATAAAGGCAATTTAGTACGTATTGGTTAGTAGGAATATTACTGAAAATCAAGAAAAAGTTTATGTTGGCAAACAAAAGACAACGTTAAGTAAAATAACTTTTATTTGGTTCATGCCTAGAATTATAAATCAATGTTAGTTTTCTTACGTTTACGAATTTGCATGCTAAATGATGTAGATTAACTTTTATATTCATTAGAAATAATTATTGCTTGCATATATACAGTCCCGTATCTTACAGAGCGTAGCCTTGAAAGTCTAAAGTTTGTCATGAAACAATTATAAACTATACTTTGTAAAGCTATACTTATTGCTAACCGCAAATTAACTCTATCTGCTAAACCTTCAATGGTACTCATAAATTTGTTAGAAATTATTCGTTTCCGCCGTATACTATAAAATGTGCGGTAATACATCATTTTCCAACAATTATGGCATATTGGAATTCATTTATATAATGATGCATCCGATAGAAAACCGATCTTTGATAGCGGTATCAAAAATTTAGCAAATAGTTTAATTGCATTTTAGGATATGTTATCATTGAGATTACATGGACAAAATCCTAAAGTAAACGATTCTTCCTTCAAAATACATTTCTAATGTCAAACAAACTGACTATGCCATTAAATAAGTCAAATAATACGGTAAAAAATGAAAACTGCGTCAGCAACAAATATTTGCAATAATTGATAGGTCGCTAGAAACCACAATCGGTTCTGCTGTTACGTTGTATTGTACCACTGGTTTACTTTTCCTCTTTAGTCGGTAATTTAATCATACAGTATATAATGAACGGATATTAACTGAAATAAATACAATATATATAAAATCTATTTCTGCAAATATTATATGCTCCTATCTTGTGATAGCTTCCCAAGGGCTGGTATAGTAAATAAAAGACACTTTCATTATTCGCAATCATTCGCATTGCTTCGCTGTTTTAGTTAATTGAAGTGATTGATACATAAGAATATTACCGATTTATTTACAATGTCTGCCATGAAAAAGAAAAAATATTTTCATATCTTAAATTTGATATTTTTGGTATCTATTTTTCTCCTGATAACTACTGTCAACACCATGACTGCAGTTTCGTCCCTAGAAACTGAGAAGTTAGACTACATCAAACCATTTGAAGAAGCGAAAACGAGTTGTAATTATTTGTTAATCTTATTAAAACACATATTTCATGTAAAAATAATTATAAAATTTTAATTCAATATAATATTACATTCACTAACATTTTGTACCGCTATCTCTTATTCATTTTAGCTGTGGAAAATCATGACTACAAAGTAGTTTGCAGGATAAATCTTGCTCAAATTGAAGATGATATTAATAGGCGAAAAGCAAAGCCAAAAACAGCCCCAATTAGGTTTCCAGCTAATTTTGAAAAATCCCTATGCACCCATATTGTCTATAAGTCATTCTTTGTAAACTCTGACTACAACATTAAGGCGAATGAAAATGCAGATTTATACGGTAAGGTTGAGCACCTACGTTTTATCTATTAGATGTATTCTTGAGATTATGTCCATCTGAAATGGCAAAATTTATCGTATATATTTTAAAATTATTTTGTTAAATGTTTAATTTTTTGGTGGAAAACTTTTTAACAAATTATATCTCATTGCCATACTGCAAACTAAAATAATATATTTCGTTATTTGTGATTACTAAAGAGAAATGCTTCAATATTAAGTTTCAGATTTAGGACTTTATATACTACCGTGATATATCTAATTGAAAACTTTTTTTTGTAGAACTTCTAGACGAATTTCAGAAATCATTGTCGAATACAAAACTGGAAACATTCCTTGAGGTTTCATTAGATCTGGATACACTACAAACAATGGACACAGGATGGACAAGGAAAGGACGTAAAGCAAGACGTCCAAAGAAAGACCATTTTAAATCTCCTGAAGATCGTCTTAAATTTATTAGAAACATGAAAGCGAGATTAGGGTAAGGGAAAATTGCAAACAAATCAGTAATTATCATCAATTGTTATAGTAATTGTTTGGTAAAAAATAATCAGCTGATAATATTTTATTCCTTTTCTTATTCACAACAAGTGAACGTAACATAAACGGATTATTTCTCGACTCTACATTTTATACTGAAGTGAATGACGCACGCGACTTTATCATTCTAGCTAAAGTAAGTAACTTTATTAATGGTTAAATCTACACCCACAATGTTACTATACTATTATGGTCCACAGTACTAATATTATTACATATTACATAATATATTTATCTCAAGAAAACCGGTCAGACACAGAATATTTACAGTTTTCAAGGAAATATAAATTTTATATATCATTACACTTGAAGCTTTAAAAACATGACACCAATAAATGCATTAGTTCCATTTATGGGATTATAGACAGTGACAGCTGGAAGGAGCCATTGGGAACCGGGAAAATATATTGTATATTATATTTAAATTATTACTGTCGTGGTTTGATCCTGGTGTTTCGAGTTAAAGTGGATACCATAGGAAAATAATAGGAAATAATCAAATTTTCCAATTATATTTACATAAAACTACCAGCGATTAAAAAATAATTGCTGCTAATTTAGTGTTTTCTTATAAAGTCAAGTTTATATTTCAATTAAGAACACATTTCAAAATTTTAGGAAAATGAGAAGTAAAACAATCTTCTGGGTAGAACAACGTAAAATATTGGTACCAAATATATCCTCTAGTTTTTTTCTACTGGGGCACCGTGAAGCGAAGGTGCTCCATGGATAAGTTGATGCTGTCTATGAGTCATTTTTCAACTTTTTTCTTTTTACACATTTTAGAAAGATTTCACTAAGTATGTGTATCTGACGACATGCGCTATAATGTAAAAATTTATATTTCCCTATAATTAGTGGTGTTCGATAACCAAGTAAAGTGTGTAGATACTAAGATTTATTGAAGGAAAACCAAAGAGAAACTATTTACTAGAATAAGGAATATTGTTCATCCTGTACTGGCACAATCGTAGGGATTAGCAAACGTTTCTGTTCCTACGAGTTTATCATATTGAAACCAAAACCTATATTATGTGTCGTAGGCAGTTGGACTAGTCATTGTCATTTCCCACATTTTTAAATTGGCTCATTCTTCTGTCATATTGCATTATTAAAGTTAACTATTTATTATTCAGGAATCCTTAATACAGTGGAATCAAGTAGAAAAAATAGTATATGACCAATAAGAGGCTCAGTCAACTGTTAATTTCGCTTTGTAATTAATGAACTTGACTAACTGGCACTACAATTGCCATTACTGATTCAACTGGTATAGCGTTAGAAAACCTTTCACTTTCATTTATTTTTCTAAAGCTGGTGACCATAGTCAATAGTAGAAGAGTTTTAAACCAAAAATACTTAAACAATTGAATAATACAACTATATTATAATATTAATAATTAATTAAACAATTAAACAATGTAGGCGATTAAAATATTTTTCATTACAAAATAGTTCTTACTAACTAAGCCAACATTCATGTCTGCCTAGGTAGTAATCTTACACTAATATGCTGATCTGCCTATACATGTCTTACTGCTTACGATTATGTGTAAATTAATATTATGCTAAGAACGAGTGTTATTAATTTAAGTAGCTATATAAACATGTCCGGCTGGTATCCGTGTCCAATGATAACGTCAGAGATCCGTTCTTTGACAATACCTTTTGAAGCGGTCAACTTTTTGAATTCTGTTTTCACATTGTGTTAGCATGGTACTAAGGACGAATCAGTTCGTAAATGGTACCATTTGGAGAACATAAGTGGGAGACTTTTATATTTTTTATATATTTTGTAACTTTTGAACGGTTCAACCTTGAACGCTTGATTGATTGTGTTAACGGATTTCAATGCAAGGATAAATTTAATTTCTCATAATGCCCCAACTTGTTGGGCATTGTGAGATTTGACCAAAAAAAGACTGTATTATGTGGGGCGATTTGAGTTTCGACTAGTAGTCAAATGTATCATGTGGGGCGATTTGAGTTTCGACTAGTAGTCAAATGTATCATGTGGGGCGATTTGAGTTTCGACTAGTAGTCAAAT
>JAQFYC010007273.1:0-10739 GCA_034694165.1 Tomocerus mixtus
GCGTTTTCTTTACGTTCACCAACTAAAGGATTAAGGGATTATCGAAACAAAGGCTTATTTTTTATTCTTAATTAGTTGACGTTTATTTTCAGATTTGTTGAAGGGGCGTATTTACTATTTACTAACTTTGCATTTAAGTAATGTCACACTCCTAAGTACGAGTTCTATCCTGCATTTAACTTACACACATTATTTATCCATTTCTTTCTTTATTCTGTATATCGAAAATAATAATTTCCAAAGTAATAATTATTGTAGTGCAGTTAGCTATATGTTTAATGGCTAGATATAAATTAGAAAAAGTGGAATAAATTTTCAATGGTTGTATGAAATAGAATTTTCTTAACTGTGATCTAAACTGTAAATATACTAATTACAAATTATTAAATGTTAGTGGTTTTCATTCTCATGATATATCAACCGTATATAGTATATTGTCAGATCACTGCTTAGCTGGGAGTCTTCCCATTCCCATCTGCCCAAACATCAGACACGTTGTCCAAGAATTCCAATTTTACTTTATATATTTGGGGGGATTAAATACTTTACTAGTTCACTGTCTTAATTAAGGAAGGGTGACTTTCTTGCGTCACAGTAATAGTTCATAATATTTCTATAAACATTTGTAAAGCATATAAACAAAAATTACCACATAATAATACATGACTGTATTTTACTTGTTACTTAAGTAAGTATCTAATAAATATGTCATGTATCTGTATTAATGTATTTAATAGTACTATCATTGTTTGTTACAAAAAATAGTATTAGTGATTGCCGTCGAGAATTTGATTTGGTTTATTTTGCATTAATTATAATATTTTGGATGCATCTAATCTAACTCTATAATGCACAATCGTTTAGTTTAATAAATACATAGGATTGTCTTTTAATCTTGGTCTCTTACTCCTTCAATCATAATATTCGCTCGGATATCTAAGATACTAATGATTTATTTATGATTATACCTATACACTACTAATAATAGTATGGATCCTTTCAGTTTGTAAATTATTGGTTTCTGTAGCAAATGTTTATAAATACCACTGATATACAGTCTAGAAATATCCCAAATGGGCCTACAATTGGCCCATTGCACTGATGCAATAAAGTTTTAGACAAAAGTATATGAAAAGCATAATAGTCGTTACAGGTTTTCCCCTTTCTGAATGGTAATACAAAACCGAGTATACAGTAATATTGCATACAGACCTAATGTAATTATATTTTTATCTTATGATACCATAGTATTTGGTTAAGATTGCAAAAATAAGTGCCTAACAGGATGGGAAATAGGCATGCAAACCTAAATAGCTTGGTACCTAATTACATATTTATCGTTCTACATTTTCCGTAGACAACATAGCAGCATCATCAATACATACATGTTTTATGTTAGAAAGAAAGCAGGACAGGGTTGAGAATGAACAAAATTAATCTGATCACAGTAAAATTTTATTGTAAGTGCCACTCTTTTGTTATTGTTTTATGATAAGTTTTATGTTCCCTACAACAGTCCTATTCGAACTTGATATTTGTATTATGACGACAATGTTTATACTACTTACATATTTGTAAGCTTTCAGCAAATATTTATTCATACATTCTAACAATCAAAATATTCAAACGAATTACCGAAATAAAATTAAATGTCTCAGTGCCTTGTCCCTATTTTGAACATACAGATAGTAACAATAACAATTATCTATAGTAGCCATTAGCCTACGAATTTATCCAATGGATTGCACTGAACAGTATGATAACTTGAACTGGATAGGTATACGATAATTATCTAATTGAATGACCGGTGGTGGGACTATCACTGTAATCTGTAATGACTGCTGCTTAAAATGTAGCTAACTGAAGAAACTGTTGCACTAGCAAAGTTGCCTACGCTTCTGTCATATATTTTTTGGAGATGCAAAAATATGTTACTGTGCTAGCATAAAAATTACACCAAATTTAACCTCTTTCAACCAAAAAATGGCAATTTTACCATATCTAGTACTTTGTCTGTTTTTAATTAGCAGTAATTATGGCCTAATAACAAAAAATAAAAAGTCAATTATAGACAAATATTTCAAACTTGTACATGATGTGATCATATTATCAGCCCAAAAACATGGCGAATTCTGCCCAGTTGTATTTGCGTCCGAAAACGTGCAAAATTTCAACGAAGAAAACTTCCAATCTTTTGCTGAGCAAATCATACCAATTACAGCGCTTTCAAATAAATTTGAAGTCCATTACAGTAATTCTATATTTGACAGCGTTAAGTTACAAGTGAAAAACAGTGTAAAACATAATTATTTCTGCAAGAGTTTTGTAATATTTCAGCAGGCTTCAAACAATAATTTTCTGCATATGTTTTTGCAAAAAATAATATCTGCAAAAATTGACTCTATGGGACGGGCAAAAAGTGACCGATTTATTTTTATTGGTGAAACTGAATACATTATTGAATTTTTCAAAACCTCCGATATAGTTACCAGACTAAAAATGAAGATGGGTGTTGCATATACTGAAACTGCAGTTGAGTTATTAACTTCATACCGTTCTCCAAACGGAGGAGCTAACATAATTGAAAGTTTACACAATATTCCAATTTTTGCAGCACTTGCATTTAATTTACGAAACACTCAACTTACGTCAACATCCTGTAGTGTATCCCCGTTACTATTTTATTTGAATGACAATAAAACATTGTGGGGAGTTTACTACATGGCTTTATCATCTGCAATGAAATATTATAATATGACTATTAGTATTTCTCCCAAGAAAGTAACACCTCAATCTTTTGGATTCCCTCAAAAAAATGGTTCATGGACCGGAATGATGGGAGATGTGATTTCAGGAAGTAAAGATATATTAATAATTGTGGGAAAAACACCGCTTCGATATGATTATATTGACTTTGCGACCGATCTGAGCTACAATAGTTTTGTTTTTGTGACGGGAAATCCGGAAATTCATACAAATTGGGTTGCCATACTTTACCCATATCATCTTTTTGTCTGGCTACTAATAATTATAGTTTTCTGTGCTGTGGTTCCACTTCTTTACTTTGAACTTTTAAAAAATCATTTCAAAAATCAAAAGGATTATTTAATTTTTAGTCATTCATTTTTCCTTGCATACTCAATTGCAGTCGAACAAGGAACAAGACTGCCAAAAAAAGCCAGAGGAATTAAATTTATTTCTGGGATGTGGATGCTTTTTGTTGTCGTAACAGGAATCTTTTACAAAACAAATTTGGTATCTTTCCTCACTTTTCCACAAATGGAAGAAATTCCAAAGAATTTCCACGATTTGTATCTAATGAAAGATTATAAACTCAACTTTCACTATCTCAGTGGAGCAGGTTATGCCATTTTCAATCAGTCAACAAATCCAATGTACCGCAGCCTGAATTCCAGATTTATTTTAATGACAGATAAGGACGCTTGTGTTTCCCAAGTAATTTTAAATCCAAAAACAGTGTGTTTGGGCTGGAATATGATGTTACCCAGTATTGCAGCGAATTTGCTTACTATTAGCCTACAATTTCAACCACTTTATATTCCCGAACAGTCACCTTATATTTTGCCTATGACTTTTGGTTTTCAAAGGAATTCATTATATACCGAATCTTTTAGCAGAATTGCATCCATGCTGAGAGATACGGGCAATGTTGCCAAATGGCAAAATGATGTGGTAAACTATGAGAAACATAAAGGTAGGACGAATTTATTGGCGAATAAGAACGGAAGAATGTATAAGAAAATGTCCGATTTATACGCCAAAAGGTCGACAAAGAGTCGAAGTAAGCCATTTAGTATTGACAATGTCGGCGGTGTGTTTATGGTCTATGTCATCGCCTGTATGCTGTCCATAATTGTGTTTTTTATTGAAGCATTTATTGAAAAAATAAACTTGAGGTATTTTCTTAACCAATGGAAGGTATTAAAATTAACCATTGCAAAACTGGTGTAACAAATTGTGAAATAATTGTTTCAGTAATTGCACGATTTTGATGAAACCAATTTTAATTAAATTGCAAAATTAAGTTGGTCTTTCGAATGGCGTATTAAATGTATCCAATCCGTGGCACACTTTATATACATTTAAAACCCCATATCGTTTTAGATTCACCCTGCAGTATACTTTATATAATTAATTATGTAAATAATAAATTAGAATGGAAATAAAAGTACTTGAATTTGGTGACGTAGTACTGTTATATTTGAAAATATTTTTAGGATAGAATAAGCATAGTTAAAGCTTAAAGTTAAACAAGTTATTTGTAACTAGTAAAAATAAAAATATTGAATTCCGTAGTTATTGACAAATAGCAAAAAATGGATCTAAATGTATTTATAATATTGATTAAATCATATAATTATTTTATCATACTTAATTACAAATACCATGAATACATTCTGACTTGTTCTACAGCAAGTAGGATAAAATATAAAACTATATGCATTGTTTGTTGTATGAAAGTTAATTGTGTTACATCATACTTTTGAAAACTACAAAACAAAACAGTAATGAAGGTTTAATTAATTTCCACTCCAGATAATAGATGTTACATTTGGACATGTACATTGCATGATACAATACGGTGGATGGCTTTTTTTCTAATTCTAATAAGGGGTTTGATTAGCAATCATTAAAGCTTTCCAGATACCCTAATTAAACAAAAGTTGAATATTCCTCTATGTAGATAAGCTCAACCTTTTATTTCAATTGAGATTATAAATGGCTACCAATTAATGCGCAGGTAAAACAAAGGGATGTGGCAGTTACTTTTTTCCGTATAGTAAAACAAAGGAATCTGGCAGTTTTTCAAAAAAGGAATCTGTCAGTATTTTGCAAAATGTAGCAGTAGCAGTGAAAGGTTTCACGTTTCGGATGCGCAGGGGGGATGCGTGGTACAAATACACACAATGGGAAAAATAGGTAGATGTGGCAGTTTACATTTAAATCGATTTCAAAATGATAATTATTAATATTTACGGATTTTCTTTCGCATTTAGTATTTATTTTTTCTGTCTGTATAGTTAAATATAATATAACTATACATTTGACATACCAAAAAAACTGCTGACATATCTTGTTCCACTGCCAAACCCCTTTATTTGTTTACTGCCAATTTCCTTTTTGAGTTTTAACAGAGTGGTCCTTTGTTTTAAAGACGCATACTCTTTATTTTACAGCTAGATTCCTTTATCGGAAAACTGCTCTTCCTTTTATTCTACTGCCAATTCCCTTTATTCTACCTTAGGATTCAAATTAAGTCATTATAAATGGCACATGACGCATAAAAGCTTTTCGTAATAAGGTAAGTATAAGTATAGGCATGCCCTAATTGATAGAGGCCGACCTTCGATTTTAAGAGATGGAATAAACTTTAGCGACCCTTATTTTTCTTGAACTATAAACATTACTTCAATGATCGCGATAACCCCAAAGTGGGGCACATTATATGCTATCATTTAGACAAAGCAAAAACAATAATGGCAAAGCGATATGATATGATATTGAATGAATTATTACTTTCGCATGAAATATTGTCTTCTCCACTTTATTTGATAGCATTCCTCCTTCCCAACTATCCCACCTCAATTTAAAATTGCTTATTATTGATACTTAAGTTAATTATCCCTTTTAAATATCTAAAAAAATATTGTTCGCGTACTTCTAAAAATGGAGTATGATTTTTGCATTGCTTTTTGAAATGAGGGGTAATTTTTACTTAATGCAAAATAAAAAAAAATATCAGCCTCCATTACTATATACAACATACATAATCAAAAATTAGAGGCACCTATTTAGAGGTTGCAACTTGTACAGTAACATTCGCCTACTATGTATAATAATAACTCTGTCAAATAATTTAGATAAAACAATCTTGTATTACTATTGCTATCACCATTCCATTAATTGCCACCACCTTGAACGGAATAGTATGTATTATATTTAGGTAGGCAGAAATAGAACAGCCATAATAAAATATGTATAGTAAATACACCACTGCACTTGAAGTTTCTATTCGAGACTAAGAGAAGATACATTATAGGTATCAAAGATACAGCATACAACAAGCAAGCACTGCACTGTTATTATTTTTCTTTCATGTAGTATATTCCGCAGCCCAAAAGTTATGTCTATCTTGTTAATTTTATATTTACTAACTTTTGAAACAGGTGACATTTTTGTAAGTGCAGAAAATAATTTTGAAAAAAGCTCAATTCAAAAAGCTACCGATGTTGTATACGAAATTATCAATCTGTCTACTGAGAAGAACGCTGAGTTTTGCCCTGTAACGTTTGTTAGCGAAAAAGTGGTGGATTTGAAATTGATAAACTTTGAAGCATTTATTTCCGACAATTATCCAATGTCTACTCTTACTGACCAATTTGCCATACATTTTAATAATCCACTATTCGACCGCATACAAATTATAACAAAAAGGAATTTAAAGCACAACTATTTCTGTACGACATTTGCAATATTCCAATTTCAGGATCGAGACAACAACTTTCTTTTTAATTTTCTCCACAAAATAATATCTGTTACAGCAGACACATTCGGAAGACCTCAAAGTGACCGATTTATTTTTATTGGAGAATCTAAAAGCGTTGCTGATTTTATGGAATCTCCAATTGTTAACAGACTTAAATTAAAACTGGGCATCGCGTTAAGTGGGCCTAAGTTTGAACTATTAACATCAATCCGCTCACCACAAAGCTTGAAAAACGATCTAATAAAATTAGATGAGATTCCCATGTTTTCTGCTCTTTCGTTTAATTTACGAAATTCTCACTTAACAACATCTTCTTTTGACGTATCACCGTTTGTATTTTACTTACAGGATAACATAACATTGTCCGGATCATACTACAACAGTTATACAGCGGCTACAAAATATTATAATATCACTGGTGGTATTTACCCAACAAAAATCTCGCCCAATATTCTTGGAGTCCACTTAGAAAACGGCACGTGGACAGGAATGCTGGGGGACATTATTTATGGACGAAAGGATGTTTGTATCACGATAGGGAAAACAATGAAACGGTTTGACTACGTTGATTATGCCTCGGATTTGTCATATGACAGCTTTGTATTTGCAACAGCTTACCCCGAAATTCATACAAAATGGACAGCAGTACTTTACCCGTACCAAATTAATGTCTGGCTCCTTATAATTGTAGTTTTCACTATAGTGGTCCCGATTTTTTATTATATCCTAAAATCT
The DNA here is from genome assembly GCA_034694165.1 of Tomocerus mixtus. Taxonomy (NCBI): domain Eukaryota; kingdom Metazoa; phylum Arthropoda; class Collembola; order Entomobryomorpha; family Tomoceridae; genus Tomocerus; species Tomocerus mixtus. The sequence goes on from JAQFYC010007273.1 coordinate 7,244, forward strand.
TCCCATTTAGAAGGAGATCCCCATTATTTCATTTTTTGGCAATCAGTTTTCCTCGCATACTCAATTGCAGTCGAACAAGGAACGAGACTACCAAAAATAGCAAAAGGAGTTAAATTTATTTCAGGAATTTGGATGCTTTTTGTTGTTGTAACATCGATTTTCTATAAAACAAATTTGGTGTCCTTCCTGACGTTTCCACAATTAGAAGAAATTCCAAAGAATTTCCACGATTTGTATTTGAAAAAAGATTACACACTAAATTTTCAATATTTTGGCGGGGCGGGTTATGACTTTTTCAAGGCGTCTACCAGCCCTTTTTATCTAAGCCTTAAAGCGCGATTTAATCTAATGAGAAATAAGGATGCTTGTATTACGTCAGTAATTTTGAAACAGAAAACAGTGTGTTTGGGGTGGAGCTTAATTTTGCCAGCAACCGCAGCAAAATTATTAACCATTAGCCAAAAGTTTGATCCCTTTTACATTTCCAAAGATTCGCCAAACTTTTTGGCTATGACATTCGGGTTTCAAAAGAATTCCCCCTACACTGAATCTTTCAGTAAAATTACATCCATGCTGAGAGATACTGGGAATGTAATCAAGTGGCAACAAGATGTTATTGATTATGACAAGCATAGAGGTAGGGAAAGTCTTTTGAAAAACAAATCTGGAGTTCTGTATCAAAAACTGGCTAGTTTACTGGCCGCAAAATCAGTTAAGCGGGGCAAGCCATTTAGTATTGATAATGTCGGTGGTGTATTTATGGTTTTCTTAATGGCCTGTACGCTCGCTATTGTTGCTTTCTTATTTGAATTTTTTGGCAAAAGAATCCATTTACAAATTGTATTAAACAAAAAGAGGGCACTTCTTGCTAAAACGAAAATTGTTAAATAAATTTTAGTATTAAAATTATAGTCGTTAATAGTATATTACTACATGTATTACCTATACTGTATTGTGAAAAAGTAAAACCTACATAAATGAAATAAACATGAAGAGAAAGAAATCAAGTTGCATCAATAGTTTTTATGAGCAATAATTTAATTTTTTACATTTTCATTATTAAGCATGCTTCTTTCAAAATTTAAATTTTATACAATCAGTAATTTAGGACATACTCGTAAGTAACATTGTATATAACATAATAGATTAAACCGTAGCGAATTTTATTTTGTATATATTAAAAATTGCATTGCAGCTTTGTTCCCCCTTACAACAATACTATAATATCAATCATCAAATGAGAACATATTTTCATGGCTTATACAAACAGAAAAAGTCAATCAATTTTTCCCTAATATCAAAATGGTGACCTTTAATAATAGCATCGATTCGACAATACTTTGCTGTACATATTACATTGTAACAAAGACATAAAGAGCGTCCGAAATTGTACCTTACTACCTGCATTACCTACTTACACACATGAATGCACAATCTTAATCCTTGAGTTATATTCATTCTTTTCATTTTTTTCAATTGTACTTGGGTTGTTGTAAGTATTTTAAGAAATCATTTATGTAACAATAAAGATTATCATTTTTATTCATGAATGTTTGTATTATTGATAATATCACTAGTAATAGATAGTCTTCTCAAACATTAGTAGTTGATTCATCTGAAAGAGTTAAAAGACAGCATGCCAACGCCTAGTCATATAATCATTCATGACAATATAATAATTTAGGCAAAAGCAAAGGACGTGTATATTATGTTATTGTTATTATGAACGCTTTGTAGTATGAATTAATAAATCTCGTGGGTATTAACAATGTATGCATTAAGTTGCAACTGACTCGATCGTGTTCGATAGTGATACAATGCATTGTTATTTATTATTTCGTGTACATAATTGACATTTTGAAGCGCTACCCAAATTCTTACAAATTGCACAATGGCAATTTAATGTAATTTCATTTAATCCTACTCCAGCAAATTATATGAATAATGACAATGTAAATAAAGACTTAAATAGAAACGTCCCCATAAAAGATAAAGTGGAAAAACGAATATTTGATTTATTACAATTTGTATACGTGCATGTGTGTTGTATGCTTATTACATGCATACTAGTTGCAATTGAAAGTTTCAACTACTAAGATATTTGTATCAATGACTCAAAAATAGAATAAGGCTTTATTTGAATTCGTGTAATTAAAATAAAACTAAAGTATGGTAATTTTAAAGTACGGGGTCGATTCTTATACAGATACTCCTTTGAAAGAACCATCCTTGTGCAAAGATAATTAATAAAATTAAAACCAGTGTCTGTGTATATTAAAGAAAAAAGAATAAAAAAAATTATCCTCGTTTGAAAATGCAGCCATTTCGCAATAGATGCAAAACGTGTTACATAGTAAATGCTGTAATACTGGTATTAACGAATACACATATGAACACTTGTACAGAGCTTACCGGTGCAAATTTTGGAACAGCTCTAAAAATTGCTTTTGACATTGTCCAATTTTCTGCCAAAGAACATGGAGAATTTTGTCCTATTACACTAATACCAACAAGCTTGGTCCAGGATGATTTTCTCAAGTTTGAGCTATTTTCTGAGAACATAATTCCTGTTTCTTCTCTTACGAAGGACTACGAAATCAATTATAATTCTTCATTCTTTGACCCAATGAATTCTTTAACGAAAAATAATTTAAAGCACAATTATTTCTGCAAAACATTTATAATGCTAGCATTTGACCAAATAGGTGACACTTTTGATGATTTTCTACACAAGATTATTTCAACCAGAGCAGATTCTTTTGCCAGACCGCAGAGTGACCGATTTATTTTTATTGGCGGAAGGAATTCTGTTGATGAGTATCTCGAGAAATCAGTGATAGTTACTCGATTGAAACTAAAGTTAGGGATTGGATATGACAAAAATAGTTTTGAGTTGCTGACTGCTTACCGTTCTTCAGAATTCAGAAACAACAAAGTAACTATATTGGACAAGGTTCCAGTATTTTCAGCTCTTTCATTTAATTTAAGAAATGTATTTCTAACATCAGTTTCAGTTGTTATCGCTCCGTACCTATTCTATTTAGGGGACAATAAAACACTTTCAGGATCATATTATCTTGCATTTTCCACGGCAATCAAATATTACAACATAACTGTGGACATTTCCCCTATTAGCCTAACACCCGATACTAGAGGTGGATCCCGCCGTCTTAAAAATGGTACGTGGGTAGGAGGACTCATGGGGGATGTTATTTCTGGAAGGAAAGATATATGTCTAACTGTGGCAAAGACAATGACGTGGTTTCAATATATGGATTTCGCGTCGGATATTTCCTATGACCGTTTTGTATTTGCGACAGCGTACCCCAATGTTCTTACAAAATGGATTGCCCTACTTTATCCTTACAAACTAACAGTCTGGATCCTTATACTTGTGGTCTTCTGTACAGTGGTCCCAATATTAGCCCGCCCGAGTGTGCGAGGCTGGCTTATGTAATCGCAATGTCTGTCCGTCCGTGCGTCCGTGCGTCCGCAC
>JAQFYC010007274.1:0-10738 GCA_034694165.1 Tomocerus mixtus
ACGATGGCAGACAATGGGGGGAGGGGGGGTCCAAAAAGGGCCTAAAATCGCAGACGTCATTTATGGATGATCCCTTAGCTCCATTACTTTACTTACTATAAACAATTATTGCATACAAAGATGGAAATGTCTAGTGTCCTACTCTGTCTGTACTAACTAAGATACGATGCGATATTAAGTCGTCTTCGTAATAGTATAACAAAACTTCCCGTGCTATTACAGGTGCATCTGCTATCTTCCCACACTCACAACTTTTACCTGAATGCTACACCTAACTAGCCTTTATCTTTTCACAATATCATAAACTGCATTCTTTTCACACGTTTGCTTTAGCATAGGAATACTCTTATAGTTACTGATGCCATTTCTGATATAAAAACACCTACACATTATAAATATAATTAGTCTTTACTATATATCTTACCTTCTTATTGACTTTTGTCAACACTAAGATATACATGTAGTAAATAAGTAAGTAGATAAGCATATTTAATACTTTAATACTCCTGTATGTCTGTAAAATCTACATGTTGTACTGATATGGAAGTTAATCATATTATGGGAAATCAAGTCGGACATACTGAAACACCCACAACAGCACAATTACAAATTGTAATCATTACGCAGTTAGTTCTAGTAATTATGTGCAATTATATAAATACCTGTATATTAGTACACTTAGCTAGTGCGTGAATGTACAATGTACAGCACTGTTATTTAATTGTAATGCTGGTACATTTAGGACTATTTACTATTTACTAGAACTAATATTTAGTCCTAATAACAATGACTGATACATTCTAAAGAATGAAATGTGAAAACGGAATGAGGAGAACTACTTCGAATATATAGGTTACTATTACCATTCATAAATAAATTGTATTTACAGTATATCAGCTATCTAATAAACAACTGTTCATTGTAGCTTATTAGTAAATTAATATTGACGTGTTAGAGATGTATATTAATACATAAAGCTCAACACACCTTATTAGGATAGGTTTTTATCCATCAAGCTTTTAGCCTGTTATCATATTTTTAAAATTCCTTTGCACAGCGTTTGATTAGTTCGGTGTAAGTTCTGTTGCATGTCAAATAACAAAACCTAATTATAGCTAAATTCTAATTTCATTATTTGCGAAGCAAAAATATAAATATAAGACATCACGATTTAAATTGAAAACATTTTTGCCGAAATGTAAAAATAGAGATACAAATTCTCATTTCCGTTTTGCAGAAGTTTGTTTATATGAAAGTGAAGTGAAATAGCATTATTCGTTTTGTTTTCTGTAGGGATATTACATTCATTTATTAATTCAGTCCACAAGGAAGGACTGCTGTTAATAAAATCTGTCCCTTATTGATAATAGGACAGCGAATCTGTTGCGAATTGTAATTCGCATGCAGTCTTGAAAAGATCAGTATTTACCTACTACCTAGACCTACCTATGAAGTGTTATAGTAGCATAGTGTCTGATGCCTTCAAAATGTTGTAATTCTTTGTACGCAGTGTACTTGGATTGTATTGTTTTGTGTTGTACTCCATGAATATGTAATGTGTCTGTATTCTACGCTATTTAACATTGTTTTTTTGCAGATCGTGCGGTACGTAAGTATATGGATGTAGATATAGGATGCAATGCAGTTGAAGATGGGAATAGAATGAAAACTGCATTTAGGATTACCCAGCCCAAAGGAAAGTTTTTTCCAATTCCACTTGACACTTTGCCAAGAAATTATGGCAGACAAAGAGGTTTGTATTGGACTAAACATACTATCATCCCGTGCTGCGGATATACTTCCTAATGTAGTATAAAATCTAACTCGACCAAATCCTAGCTGACGTACTTAGCGCCGAAGCAATTTTCATGTCTCAAAGAAAATACCTATACAAAGGCATTACTACTACCGGTGCGGTACTTGTGTAGTATACATTTAAACAGAATGTATCACTATTTGTATCGTTATATAATTTTAAATAGCCCAGATAGAACTAAAAGAAATATATGTGGACGCATCTCATACAAACTTTATATGAAAGATTTTTTTTGGAATGAGTACCTACTTAATCTGCGTTTATAGCATTTAGAAATGACATCATTTTGAAGACCAGCCAAAATACATGTACATATATTAAGCAATAATGTAGATTCAAACTATCGATACCTAAATATGTCATGCTAATTATTTAGGACTTTAATTCGAAAAGTATTGATAAAATATATAGGTCAAAACATCGTTTTAATATCAATAATAGTGCCTATTGGTAAATATTGCATCGACGTAGTTTTATACCTAACTATTTATTAATTTGAATTTTATGGGAACAATGCTACTTAATGTGTACAACGGGGAAATCTTTCCATTAACAACTAATGGTCTACGTCGAATTTGCTTTCATGCTATCAATTTGAGATAATTAATTTGCATAATATGAATGCAAAGTGAAAGGCATTATTAATAATTTTATTAGTCTAAAATGTAGTTAACTTCATAAAAAATAGATGGAAAATGCTTTTAGGCAGTATTAACATTCACTATGAAAGAAGATCCTTCGATTTAATTAATGTTGAATGGTAAGCGTTAAATTTAAATTGCTAAATATTTGTACGTAGTGAAAATGCGAGGGGAAAGGTTTTGTTGCTGCGATTTGATTAATGAATCAAACGAATCTCAATTTTTAGATAGGATAATGGTAGATAATAATATTTAATACTCCAATAGCAATTTAAATGGAAGAGTTACTACCATAATCATTACTAATGAATAATGATTAGCACTTAAAGATAACTATTTGTATATGCACAGGGAAGACACAGACAAAATGCCTGCACTAAAATAATTTGGCTGCATTGGTTTGGCCTACTACTCTACTCTTTCTCTATAGAATATAGTTTTTGTGAATTCACAAGATAAATACCATTATGCTTAACGAATACAGTGCAGTCGCTCATTCCTATATACAGTAGTTGCCCTCTTGAAGTTGTAAATGTAAATCTATCATCGTCACTCTCAGACTTTGTTTGCTTAGCTTAAGTTGATTCTATGTATGTAGTGCATTTAAAGTTTAGGGATTCAAGATTCAGCTGAACTGAACTTCAAAATAATATGGTCATGTAAAGGCAGAGTATGTAGTTATAGTACTTATTAGTGCAGTCGTAAAAACTAATGTTCTTTAGCTTCTTTCCCCCAACTTCCCCATTCACGTAGGTATTTCTGTTTGCAGCAAGCAGGTATATATTTATATTTATGTAAGCACGGTAGTAATGTAGCATCTACTTGTTAGCAAAAACATGTTTCGAGATTTTATTCGAAACTAAGCTATGCAAACCCTAACTGCTAACGCTAACTCCACTACTTAATATAGCTAATGGCAATGGCTAATGTTGAATGTACTCAAGCGTCTTCCTTTGAGTTGAGAAATGCGCTTTTATCATTCCCTCTGACATTTTCTTGTGCATTATGAACGAAAATAGAGTATTGTACCGTAGCCATTTAAATACCAAACCAAACCAACGAACTTCTACTACAACTCCGCAATCTCCGAACCAAAACAAGTCCATTAGTACCAGACTAACACAACACAACAGTCTAATGTTATGTTACGTAGCATAATAAGCTTAATTGGCGAACACTAATAAAAATCAATCTCTTTTATAGTCAGAACCTGTTTAATTGTTGTGGTACGTTAATTGTAATTACAATTACGCATTTATTTGCTAATGTCGGCTAATAAAAGCCACAAAAAGAGGTTGGCACTGTATATTTAATTAAAAACGCAAACATTTTAGTGAAAAAGGCGCTCTATCAAACTATTAGCGAATGAGTTACAGTTTATTTCCCTAGAAATACACGAACATTCATCCAACTTCAACTTCAGCTCAAACTCAACTCAGTAACATAAAAATGTATCTGACTGAAGAAATGGGAATGTGGTCTTTAGGTATGAATGAATTTAAATCGAACAAACAAACTACCAACCATGGAATGTACCAACTACAACTACCTACATACACGTAGAAGCATAATACAAATAAAACGAATAGACATTCTCAGCACACTACGGCACACAGAAGTTGTAAAAATAAATTAGGATTTTCGAGTAGGATTAGCATTAGGATTAGAGGTTAATTAGCTATGTATGTAGTGGATTTTTGGTACAATAGCTAAAGAATGAAGCTGCCTACTCAAACAAAATAATTATCCCATTTACTATTTACAGTTGGATTGGACTGTAGACATTTCAATTCGTTTCCCTGTCCATGTCCCTTTAACTATCTGCTATCTTCTCTGTTATCATTCATTCACTACTATCCCTATCTATAGATACAAACTAAAATTGAAGTCAGCCTTTCCACGAGAGTTGAGTCACGAATCACGAGAAGAACTCAACTCAAATAAGCTAACGAGCTACTACTTACTATTAGTACTACAATCTACAATTGCAATATAGTATGTAATCGCCAGGCAAAGCCAGACCACATTATCAGTATTATCGTTTTGGGTCATTCTTATAGCTAATATAGTTTATAAGCATTTACTTACATTAAATCTAGGGTACTAAAGTATAGGAATGAATTTTATATAACTTAGATTTATAAACACGTACGTTCTTATAGATTTACATGAAGGGATATACATTTGTCGATATGATTCTTTACGATGCGACATTATCGTAATCCTACTTATAGATAGAATCTCCTTAGAATAGAAAGAAAGCCTCGGCACGGCACGGCATAGCGGGCATTCAATATTTTAGCATTCGCCAGTCACTGTAAGAGATATTTATTAAACTTATGCATGGAGTGCCCTAAGTTAAACCAACATAATTAAACGGAGAAAACGGAACAGAGAGCGTAGCAAAAGGAAGACTACACGACATGACAGGCAGACAGTAAGTAATGACCTTATCAGGAATAGTAATGGCAATAGTGAAGACAATGAAATTATACGAGATAGGAAAGAAACGCTTTTGCAGTATTAAATACCTTGCTAAGTACTACATTTCCTATAAACTATATATTACACTCTCCTACTTTCTTACAACGCAAATAATATCAACAAAATTCAATGTGGCTGTCCCAGAGAGCTTAACTCAAAGGTAGGTAATGATCCGTAAACACGTAACCAAGAATAAACTAATGGCTAATTTTTTACGTCGTAGTAGTTTTCAGATTTCAATATTCGTTTGTTTATTATCTGTACGCTATACCTTTACTACCTTAATAATATATTCGGATAAGAAATACTAACTAGCATACTGTTTACCCTTGTTATTGTTAGATTTTGTAAGCACTTTTCACTAAACTGCAATATATTACTAGAATATATATAATATTTTACCTACACGTTTAGAAGAGGATCTTGCACTTAATATCTAAACTCAAGGAATGAAAAGTAATTGCAAACAAGGAAATTTCAGACAGCTAAAGAAATAAGTAAAGTAAAAACATGTTTAACTTGCTAAGTTTTCATCTTATACTGTACATAAATGTTTTAACACATGAAAATACAATTTTGTAAATGTGAACAAGTACGGGTAAATGAGATTTCAATTTGAGAGCTGATAGGATCTGAGAAATAAGTAATCCTTCAAAAATCCACTTGTCTGTCAGAAATTACTGCACGATATGCATAAGCAAATGCTAAATGTAAGGAAATGGGTTACTATGCTGTAGCACATACATATTTGTGCTACTACATGTTTTTTGTCAAGTTGATATGAGTTTTGTTCGAAGACTTTCTCCAGATCATAAATTCCCTGTTATTTTCAGTACATAACTCAAAAATACATTTTGCTCAAAAAACATTTAAGGAGACTAGTTTTATTTTATTTTTACATTGGAAATAAAGGACACGGAAGAGAAATCCGGAGACATGGTTTAATAGATACGAAAACTACAAACCAGAGAGTCATCCGTCTGTCTCCGCCGTCGCCGTTGCGTCACTTTGCCTTAGAAGAGCTGTCTGGTCGTGTCTGAGTTTCTGTCTTGTTCTGTGTGCTTGGAATGGCACGAACAAGAGCAAAGGAACTCAAATAAAATTGAGAAGAAAAGTTTGTCAAGAAGAGACTTGCTTACTACTGCTAAAAATTTCTACTCTTTGTAGCAAGTTTATTTACATTATTTATGAATGCCATGCTATGGTAGCACAAGAGTAAGAGTACACTTTAATTTTCGCTTTGTATTTGCACAAACACTAGCAATCTGTGTAACTTAGGACACTTGGGAGTTAACCATGGTATGTCGTGTTACATTAGCAACTCTAGAAAAAAGCTTTACTCCCAGCAACTAGCAACGATAAGAGTATAGTACAAACAATCACTTTTATTTCAACTAAGCACACATCAAATCCCGACGATGTGATCTAATTGCTTGGAAATGGCACTACAGATATCCCATCCCATTCAAGTAGCACTAACTAGGTTCTCCATCTCTCCTCTGTAGAAATATAAATACTATCTACAAGTAAATTGCATTCTCTAATTAAGCACAACATTAAAATTATAAAAGCAATTGGAGTTACGACGATAAAATGAGAAAGTGCGTTAATTTTTACGAACATAAAGATTACTAATAGAAAATAATAATAAAAGCCAATACAATACAATACTTTCATTGAAAAATTACACACTCCTGCCTCCTATATACAAATATAATTCAATATGTGTGCATCCATTTTTATTCCACAGCTCAGCAGTGCCAAAATATTCTCAATGAAGAATAATTACGATTGTCAGATCCCCGTCAAAGATCCGAGCAATTTCCTTTAATCATTACATGGAAATAAATGGAAATTATTCGTTTAGACATACGAATTTGTTAACTGATGGACGTAAATTGAGTACACCTACTGAGCTTACTTAATATTGTTTCCGTTCAAGGCTTCAATTTCCTCAAATCATGTTGAGTTGACTACCAAATCCCAAAGCCATTGCTCTTTGTCTCTTTCACTCAAGTATACCAGACCATAATACATACATATTACAGATTCATATTCTCATCACATGCTGCGTAAGATTGATATAACAAAATGTGCACTGAATCTGAAGGAGTAATCTCAAAATATTATATTGTATTCAGTGATTTTATCCGTGCCATGGTGGCGACACGACCGAATAAACACTGTTCATTGTCAATTCGACTTCGAATTGAAAATGCATTGATGTATAAAGCACACATAGACAGATCCTTAAAACGTTACGTAATATACATACAAGACAAGCCCACCATACATTCGCAGTCAACTAGATTTGTAAATAACAAGCATTATGCCCCGGCTTTCAGTATAGCGATATATAAAGCCATATATTCTCATATTATATATTTTGAAGAGATTTAGATCAAAAGGTAGGTAAGTTATGTATGTATCTGACTGTAGCATGCAAAAACGAGAAGGTTCAGTATTATGCCAACGCGAGCGACTGAGCTACAGATGATTTGATCTGACTGATATTATGACGCAGATTCTAGGTTTCCAGGACTAAGTTTTTTGTTGTGTAATATGTGTAACACACTTTTAGATCTAATATTGTTGTAAAGTGAGCGTTGCTTATCACATTTCAATCCCAATGTAAGAATACAATACGACATGCATATTATTGTGGTACATATACAGATGTCTGACTACATAATGTTAATCTAAGCAGTACTCACATCTGTAGTGCCAAAATATTATATTCAGGTACATTTCGAATTGCATCATTTCTTTTGCAATGTTGGAGTATTCAATTCCAACCTGCCACAACAAAGTAAAATGTAAGTACACTAAAAGTTGTTAATTTTTACATTCATATAATTTGCATATAAAAATGCATGATGCATTATTAAGAGTTTGAATATAAAGACAAAAATTGCAATTAAAAGCTGCCTGCACATCAAAGAAAGAGTTGTACTATATGCATTACAATGTTAAAGACTATTAGCCAAGCCCCCATTAAACTTTAACGTCATTAAAATTTCACGTAAGTACTTAATTTGAGAGAGGGTATCCTGTAGGCGGTAGGCACTTGAATAAGCACGTAGTATGTAGTATGTAGTATAATCACATACTTGTAGAAAGAGTGTACGTAACCTATCTCTCAGTTTCAAAGAAACTACATCTATCTTTCATGTACTGTAAGCGGTCTCAGACTTGAACATGAATTATTCGGATAAGGATAAGTTATCTTGACATTTATGCGTGTGCAAATTCTCAAGAGCATCCAATTTCCCCTTGTCCGTATCAATTCTGTCTATTCTCATCGGCCACCCATTTCATCTTACACTAATCTCATAAAATTTTTATCGTATCCGCAATTCCACTGACAAACTCCATTATAACATTAGTCAACTCTTTATACAGAATTAAATAAATAGACAAATAATCCAACATTGTTCTCACACTCTTTCTCAGCTAACTACAGGGTCCGTAGTAATATTATGCCCGGGGTCCCCGCCCTAATTAGATCAAAAACAGGGAAAACATTTTGTGAAAACATTTTGACAAATATCGGAAAATTCTGAAAAAGTGATAATCGACAACTTTTCCGATTGTTTCCATATTCGGTGTAAGAATCACAAACGCAATGTCTATAAATAATGCATCTTTAGAGTTGGAGAAAAATAATTTTAAAGCCAAAAAATGTTTGAAAAATCCGCAAATTTTTGCATGTTTTGACTTTTTCAGTCAAAATGACAATTGACCCAGTAAATATCAACCGATTTGAATGAAACTAAGTCTCGTAAAACTGTGTATAGAAAGACTTGCGAATGGTGTAGCCAGACCTTGTAGCGGCAGTACCCCCACCACCCCGGGCTTATTGTTATGACGGACCTTGTGCAAAACCTCCTTCCCCCATCCTTTTTTCTTACACAGTACAGTACAGTAGTAGAATAAATACAGGTAAGAAGTAAGAACTGATCATGACAACTTGTATTATGCACATGTATTGTAGAGTATGGCTATCAACATAACGCATCCATAGGTATGTAAATACATACAAAAACAATAACAATTGACGTTTATGCATTTAGGAAAATAATTTGGCTTACATGAAGAAAAAGGAAAATAAGGGCAAGAAAACCGTCTCCTGTCCTTAAAAATACGAAGAATCATCAATCAAATTAAGCCAACCATGTGAAAAGAGTTTACATCCTACATGTTTGTCAGTGCAATAGTGCTAACTCAAATATTGAGTTCAACAGTGCCATCAATACAAAAAAAACACAGGAGCTTATAAGTAGTTGGGCACTAAAACATTTCTCATTGCAAAAGGACAACAAAATACAAACTAAGTTATAATATAGAGCAAGCCATTATATATTATACACATTATCATCTGATGGGTATCTCTACGGATATTAATACCTACAGGCCAGACTATGCTTTAAACCCATGGTATTTTATACCTTACATTTATATTCAAGTCTGATGTATGTATTAGTTGTAGCTTGCATGCAGGTATAATTATTTAGACATACATGCAATTCAAATTGCAATGCAATGTAAACACGTATCCTTTTCTCACTACTAAAACGAATAACAAAGCCTTGACATTGATAATGAAAAGGTGTAGCCTTCCAAACATAATCAAAATAAAAACGCTCAAAAGTAGAACTCGAGAATTTGCTTACAAAATTACGCAGATGGACACGACAGACGCTATTTCCAATTATATTTTTACAGTGTAGTAAATCAGAAAAGAATTTTAAGTCTTGCCCATCCAATTTAAAAATTGTATCTGTTTTCTACAAACTAGCTACTACTACGTACTATAGACCTACTAGAAGGAGCAAGATATTTATACATACTGTACTGTAGTTTACTTATATGCGAAATAATGCACTGTATGATGACAATGATAAATGTCAGAATTGCAAGCACCACCTTAGTGATGTGAAGTCATTCAGTCACTCGGTCAAAAAGACAATGAATCAAAGGATGTTTCTACCTAATGCTTAAATAGCTGTGCTATCCGGCTCCTGCATTACATAATAATATTACATTCAAAACCGTAGATTGAATACCTAATACAATTTAATGATGTTCCTTGTAAAGAATAAGGTAAGGTACAATCATCATTCACTAATGTAATCATATATCTGTACATTATATAATTTATAAAATGACAATGCAGATACGGTTTCCAGCAATTTACACTTAAGTACCTATGCACAAATACACTACGTGTTCAGTGTTCATAGAGGTACCTGGATAGTTACCCAATTTAACAGCTATTATGCAGAGAACGAACCAGAGATCAGACAGCAGAGAACGAACCAGAGATCAGACATCTCTGAATATTATTCAACGCAGATAACAAAATATGTATATTTATTTGAATCAAGTTTCTGGAAAATAAGATTTTAGAATACCTTAAAAGATGTTATTTAACATGCTAAGCTAACCATGCAAAATTTCCTTTGCAATGCCCCTCGATTATAGTTTCAATAATTACGTACGCTATAACTATAGTACGTATAATGTATCCACATTTTAACAAAGCTTTATACTGTACAAAATTCATAATTAGGATTTTAATCAACCCCAGCAAAACATAAAAGAGGAGGTGATTATTATACTTGAGAAAAGATATTTAATGCTAAGGGTTAACATTTTAAAATATTTGTAATACTTAAAGTTTATTCTTTTGACGTGTTACGTCTATTAAGTCTATTTACCTGAATAGTAAAGGTGTATTTACATTCCTAATGTACGAAAAAGTAAAAACGAGAGTTTTGGGCTTGGACATGGTATT
>JAQFYC010007275.1:0-10736 GCA_034694165.1 Tomocerus mixtus
CAGGTATTAATTGGATGACCATGCAATTCTGAAAATTGTAAGGATATACTTTAGATTTAGAATAGCGAAGCAACTTTTAAAACATGTTTAAGCATTTCTATTTGTTCGCCTCTTTGTGCAAAGTTCCTGTATGTCGGTTAGGTTCAGTTTCAGTTTAGAATGCATTTGCAATAGCATAATATTTGGTAATTTTACATTGACAGTATATACAAATATGTGATCAGGATTGCCAGATATTTTACTAAATTAAACAGTAGAAAAACTACTTAGAAAACCATTAATGATAGGTCTGTATAATATACTGTGGAAAGTACTGTACCCCTAAAATGAATGTGCCAAAAATTTTATGAACAATTTCTTCAAAACTACATGTAAGCAATTTTCGCTTAAAATAGTTTACGTTTTTGTTATAATTGTCATGAAAAAATTCACTTGGGTTTATAGTTCCTGCCTATGCTGCACTGCAATACCCGTTCTGACCAATCCTTTTTTGAAGATAAAATGTTGGCGATATTAAATTTGATATTGGCAAATTGGCATATGAAAATCTGGCTTGCCTGAAGATGAGCACGGAGTGAAAAATATTTAACATACTAAATAATATTATAGACTTTGACTGTACGAAAGTAATTATGAAGTCTACTTATGCGTATGACAAGGACACGAAGACTAGAACTATGGCAAGGTAAACCTACTTATAAATTCTCTGAATAGATTCTAAATTGCTGGAAAATTGGTCATGCCCTTTCAATTCACGCGAGAATTTGCGAATGACTTCTGTTTTATGAATCAAACAGAAAGGCGATTTATTTTACTGAGGACAAGACTCCCACTCCCAGCTCTAAATTGCCTTTAAATCGAATTAATTTATAAAGCGAGCAAGTGAGAAATAAACTTTGCTTCAGAAAACATCATAATTATTTTAAAATGCTGGGCGAGACGGAGCGTAGCGCTAATGTGGCGGTAGGTAGGACGAGACTAAAGTTGAGTGATGAATTCAATTTAGATAAGCTCCCAAATCTTATAAGAAAATTACTGAACCATTATAATATTGTAATATTGCGGAGTAAAAATCCAAACTTGTGAGAAGTTTTCCCAAAAAGTTTGATATACAATATTTAATATAACTTAATTTCGATATTATTGGTTTAAATGAACTCAATTTGCAACAGTACAGGCAAGTTTCAGGAATAGGGGAACATTTTTTGCTATAATCATAACTTGAAAAAGACTATCTTTTATCCTTTGTAAGTTCCCTTAATACCTAAACTTAAAGTAATTGTAAATAGATTTGTGAATTTGAACACTGTAGATTGACATCGTGTTGTATGCATGTATAAAAGTTTTAAGCGTTGTTTCAATGTTCACAAGGAGCACATAAATATTAGCATTAAAGAAGATGTATTCAAAGATTGCCGAATCTCATATCGTTTAAGTGTTAAACCGTAAAGATTTAGATCAACTTTCAGGATAGCACTCCATTTAATTTATGATGCTAGTAGATGATGATGATACTCTTTAGGGTGGGGATTTTGACTCGGCAAAGTCAAAAGGTCTCCTAGAGATCATCTTATCAAGTGCAACTCCCATTCTCATTATGCCTTATCACATAGTGTCCATCTTCATGGCGAATTTCAAGCAAAGCAACAATTTTCAAAGAGTCATTTAGCACATTCGATCCTTATCATGCAAATTACTGTGTGAACTAAAATATCCTACGATTAGCACAGGCCAACTTAAACAGTACAATTTTCCAAGTGTAAGCAACATTTAACCATTAAAAGTAAGTTTACTGTACTATCTATGTAGGTAATTAGAATTAAATTGAGCATACATACACTACACAAAACAAACCTTACAATAAACCAAACCGCTTGTGCAAACTTTAACTAAAAATATTTAGTATTCTGGTATATCATAAAGTCTTCATCTCATACTCATACAAAGATAATCAAATATTGTTATTTATCCATGTACATACTAGCTGTATAAATTTTTTTTGTCTACTTATGCAAAAAATAGTCTGCATAAGTAGTATTTAAAAGTAATTTTTTGAAAATGAGTTTACTAACTCTGTTAGTGGACACAAAAGAAATTTTTCCTGTTGTTAATGTATGCAGAGTGCAAATTGAATGGATAAACTGTGTTGTATTTATGTCATTTCAATTGGCGAATAATTTTTTTGTCAAATTCTGTTTACTATGTACAATTTATAACTCCGTATCTTTACCAAAATTACAAAGCCATAGTAAGCAGTATATGTAGTACCATGCATTGTTTCGTACATACTCTTGAATTTCAGTTCATTTGAACTGAATCATATTACATTAGGTACTTGATTTGAACATCGGCCACAGGCCATGCTACTAGAAAACACTTTGTAAGCAGGATGGTGTTTATACCTACTTGCATATCTGTACTACATCACTGTACTGTACGTTTGAATGCATTCTTTAACTTTAATAAACCCTTTTAGTAAAAGATCAAGGTAAGTAACATAATGTAGATACATAGAGACTGCCTATGTAGGCAAGAAGTCTAACATTCACATCCCATTTTGCAAACAAGAAGATTCAGTCAGTCAGTATCATATTTTGTTTTGTTCGTTTAACTCGAGCTTTCAGAGCAGATCTTCTCTATAAATTAACATTAAGCTCTTGAAGCTCATCTCATTTTAATTTTGTCAGTTGAAGTAGACTCAGGTAAACTTAGTACTTCAGTTGGTAAAGATGTGACTTGCTAAGCTGGGTCTCATTTTATCTCATCTTCTATGGGCTGGTCACTCGAGAATACTAATAACTAAGGCAGGAGGTTAGAAGACTAAACAAACTACCTAACTAATAAAGCAAAACTAACTAAAAAATTCCATCACACACGAATTCATTTGCATTGCTGACTTGACTTGACTGTTTTATTAGAAAAACAAAGTAAACAGAAGCATACACGGAAAACCTGGTTTGGTTTACTGCTTTTGCTAGAGGCACACCTCGAATATTTAAATACGCAAGTTTTTGTGGGTCATTCCAGCCCAGTCCAGTCCAGTAAACTCACTCAAATCCACTCCAGCCAAGCCTACATTTGTAATTTCATCCAGAATCACAATTGTCAAGAGAGTCTTACATATCAAATCGTGAATTACAACAAGAAACTACAAACTTCAAGCTAACAACAACGTAGCCAGAAAAAGTTGCACTTCCACTCATATCCTCATCCTTTTGTCCTGATCTGGTCAGGCTGCTGCATTTTTGCATTAATATTATATCTGCCTTGTCTGATTGCATTGTCTCTGTAATTCCGTGTGCGTGTTTCTTCTCTAGTATTGCATCTTTCCATTTCATTACCTATTAATTTCAATACGTACTGCGATGTAACATACTTGCCCATACAAGAAAAAATCCCTCATTTTTTCTGCTATAAAATTCAAACGTAATTCCGTAGGTATACCAGTGTGGTAATACCTACTTACTACGGAAAGAAACAAGTTTCCTTTTTAATTATGTTGAAAAAATCCTGGATTAATGTCCAACTACTGGGTTAATTGTAATGTAGTCTAGTCTAGTACAAGCGTAAGAATCTTCAACTTACGTCACCTACAATATATCAATAAAACTCTTATACCATCAATAGCATTTACGTACATATAATTAGAATAATTACTTACGTACATCAAATAAAAGCTTTTAGAACTTTTAGATTTCTACTTCTCTTTTAGTAAAGTATAGTAGTACAATTTAAATGTAACCCTTTAAAGGCTACCAAATTCTGTGTCTCCTACTGTGAATGTGTTTGGTGAATTTCTACATTAGAAATCTTAGAACATTATGAAAATAGTACTATTGGAACTATTTTAAGGAGCAATTTACTCTGGCTAGCTAAAATAAGTAGCATCAATGTATTTCTGTACTTTGTAATACTACTACTAGGTATGAGATGTATGTAAAAGCGTAATAAATAAATAGACTTATACATAATTAGGTACATTGCATTGAGGATATAAAATATTGAAAGAGTTAAGTAGGAAAGGTACGTGAAGAGCTGAACTGAGAGTGATGTGAGTATATAAGAAAGAGCTGGGAATTTATTAGCCTTCAGTTGAGTTCAGGCCAGTCTGGTCATTCCTTATTAACATAAGTGAAGGGAAGGAGTTGATTTGAGATTTGATTTTCCTCACTTCACAATAGAACTGACGTGAGGTACACGTAGAGATATTGTGTAGTATAGCAGAGATCAGCCAAGTCAACTTGAGACAGAACAGAAGGAATAGGAAGTGCATGTGAAAGTGAAACTTTGGCTCTCAACCTGTTATTCATTAGATTGTATTATTATTCTAAATTGTATTCTATTCTATCTATGTACTGTATTTTAATAACCTTTCAATTGGTCAGCAGTTAGTTGGTTTTGGTTGTTTGGACTGGACCAAAGTCGACTCACTTGGCTCACTCGACTCTTCTTTTTGATCTGATTACTCTTTAACATTACATCTACCCCTACGTAATAGTAGACCTCTTTAGCATATGAAAAGCGGTTTCCTTACATATTATTTAGTAATAAGAGTTACGTTAGCATACACAATACCAGTAAAGTAACGTTCTGTTTCTTGTTCTCTGAAGTTTTCTGATTTTCCCTTCTTCCTTGCGTTACGTATACAGATACAGTATATTACGTAGAGATTTTTATATTTACATTACATATACATAGAGGTATACTCACCTACTGTATCAATTACCGTATTACCTTAGCTTACCTTACCTTACCTAGTACATTGAATAATTTACATTGAGTGGAATTTTCCGCGTCGTGAGTTGCTCTTACAACTGCTGGGCTGCAGGCCGAAACTTCTAGTCTCAGGTAAGAAAATTGTTTAAAAATTGCTTTGAAATATTAAACCTGTATACGGTAAATATGGTAAAACATTAATGATGTAACAATAGTACATTGATAGAAACAGGCCCTGAATTTACTTGTTTTAAAATAGTAGCACAGAATAAATAACTGTATTGTGTCCTTACCTATTTTCTTGGTAAGTACGGTGTACAATATGGTTAGAAGTATTGTAAATAGGAAATTGCATAGACATACAGTGCTTGTAAAAGATTAAGTTAGTCTCATGACTCTGACCTTTAATGGATTTTCTCAAGTTAAAGCTATAATATCTGAATGAAGATTTGTTAGACATTAGAAAGATTCGATAGCACAATTAGCTTGCCTGGCCTTTGTTGGACTTTAGTCTCAACTTGAAGAACGTAAGATTTTCTATTCGAAAGTTGTGAGATTAACACTGTCCTAAATTTAGTGGATTCAACATTTAACCCTTTAAATACATTGCCATTACCTCAACATAGTTTAGTGTGGATGTGGTTTGGCTTGGCTCAGTGTTACTAAGTACAATACGAGCCAAGCAGAAGCAGAGCATACGACAGCCAGCTTCATATTATATCAGGTACCTAAATAAGAAAGGAAAGTATCACATGAGAATTCTCTTGGAAAACCCATTAGCTTATTCATCCTTCTTTGTTATAATTATTTCAAATCTGTGAGAATTTCATTAAAGTTGAAGAAACTGAGTCAAAACTTGAGCTGATTTTTTATAGGAAAAAGTGTACCATCATTCATGATTTATCAGTTTACCTATTTAATATGTATTAGTAGAAGCATGTAGAAGTAGAGTTAAGGACTAAAAGAATCCATATGTCTCTGTATGCAAATTATGTATAAAATATAAGAGAAGGAATTCTGGTCTGAATTCTAAGTGAGGTGACTTTGACTAAGATTGTGTTTCCGTTTTGTTACAGTTATTTTATATCGAAGGGGAAGATGGCTCGTCTCAATCTCCCCATTTTGCTGTTTCTCACTGCAACGGCCTTCCAAGTCTCATTCTCAGCTCAAGAAGAAAATTCCAACCCTTTGCACCCGAACACAAAACAAATTGAGAAATTATGTAAAGATCGAAACGAAGAGGAATACTTCCGGTTGACGACAGAGGGGGATTGTCGTGACGTCGTTCGCTGCGACAGAGCCGGTCTCACAGGCACCATTCGTCTTGCGGGGGTCAAGTGCCCTAATGGCTTGGCTTTCGACATCTTCAAACAGACTTGCGACTGGAAAGGGCGTGTCAACAACTGCGATAAATTGGAAAGTCAGTCTTCACTTTTTTCATCATTTATCTTCATATAATTGATTATTGACAACCTTCGATGATAAAATTATATTTACTATCCCGTCCACGTTTATGTGTATTATTCACATTACAAGCAATGCTATATTCAAGCTTAGGAGTTTTATGTATGCATTATCCAATTCCAATTACATTACAAATAATATTACATCACTAGGCTGATATCTTTAGTATATAGTTACATTTATTCAGTGTTTCGCAAATACAGTTAATTAATTAAACCAGGTTTAATTACAGTTTATGTAGTTAGTTTTATTATAGGTATATTGTATATTTTACAAATCTGTCTAAGACAGATGAAACTCTGGTTACAAGCTTACAGGTATGCTATTATACTTTTAGGTTATATTTGTAAATTGTTGTCAAACATTCCTTAACTAAATCTATTTTAAGAAGCAGTTTCATAACCCCTGTACCTAGGTACTTTGTAAATGTACTACGTGTTTAATAACTTGTCTTACGCTGCGGTTACATAATGAAAGGCAATTACAAGTAGCAATATAAGATATTATAGGTAAATTCAGATGCAAAGCGTTATTACGTATAATGTAATGTAGCGGCACTAGCGTTGAGGGGAGCAAAAAATATATAAATATATTTCAGACCAAGATCACATCAGATCAGAGTACAAAAACGTCAAGTAGGCAAATGATTAGATAAACAAGAACAGATAGCAATCTTTTTCTTCGTACATTGATGCATGTATTGTGTAACTTTAGATATAACATATCTGTTAGATCTTTATATAAAGATTCATGGATTCTTTTTCCTCACAAGCTGAATGATGTACATACAAATATAACGTATAATGTCTACCTACATCTTAGTCCACTATAGATTATCCCATACTATGTAGTATGCATAGTATGTACCTTACAACTTCTATGTAGCATATAAAATTTTCTGTTCTTAAATAATTTCTATTAGAAATAACAGTTTAGTTTTAGTAGATTAGTTTTATAGTATCTTGCCTTATATCATATAGGTATACTACATTTATTTTTTTATTAATAGCACCATATAATGGCTATGCATTTTTTGCATTTAAGATGTATTAATCTACCTAAGTAGTAATCGAACAGTGAGTGTTTATATTTATGTAATACATATAAGTATACTTACGTATAGGTATATAGGAACGATGAACTTATAAACAATGGCGATACTATTTATGTTGTGTTGTGAACGACTTCTTAGTAGTAGATATTAATGTCGGTTTCTTTTCTTTCTTGGCTCCGTAGCTGAATTGAATTTAAGTTTGTTGACGCCCTTTTGGCTAGGTTCGCTCGCATTGCCTTCACTTGAGTTGATTTGACATCTTTGGCATAGCATTTATATTCTCTGTTGATTTGACTCGAATAATAGATGCCTATATTGTCTATTCTCTATCATAAGAAAGAGATATGTGTTTACTAATAGTAATAGTAGGGGACCATAGGCGTATTTGTTAAAGATGAGATCAGAACTGCAAAAAGAGTAGGATTTCTTTTGCGGTTTATTGACTCTGACTCTATAGAGAGTGGAATATAGATAGTGTGTACATATATATCATTATGTATGTACAAATGGAGTTGGAAAACTTTTATTTGCCAAACTGCATATTACTTAATATAATAGCGCTTATCTTTATGTCAGCTATACTACCTTTCTACAATATTCTCCGTAGTAAGTAAGTAGTACTACCAATAATAAGATCCATGGGAAGATATGTCTGGAAATATCCATTAAAAAATTCAATTATCACTGCATCAACTTGTAGAGTAGGTACTAACTATATTCTCCTTCGTACAATTTTCTCTTGCCATCAAACTTTTATCCTCGTAAACCAAGAAATATGAGGTGACGTATGTAAATACTTATCTCTAATATTACAATAGAATGTAGATAACTTACGAACTTTCTGAAAAAGCTGGCATGGTAATAATTCTGACTTGGAAATGTGAACGAGGACTTAGAAGAAGTAAGTAAACTCAAGACCCAGAAATCCGACATTCTTCTCCAAACTGACAATAGTTGGTATTGATAAATTGATACATGCTATTATGCAGAATGCAAAATAGGAAGATATCTCGCACGTATTAACTCAACTCACAAAATTCAGTTTCCCCTTTACTAACATTTTGCAATAAGGGATATAAAAATAATAGATATGAATATACATATCAGAAACATGCACTTTTCCTCAGATGGCTATACTACAACACGTATAATAGTAGTAGTATTCCTGTACCAGTTTTCATTGTAAGTTATACGTAACAGTTTAATGTGACATCATTTTTATAACGGGTAGGTATTTCTATTAGCCAGGTAAATAATGTATCCTAATACGTAATACGTACGTGTGCGATTTACTTGCATACGAAAAGTAAGTCATCGCATTCCATTAGATTTAGGAAATATTCCCAGGTTATAATAATACTGATATATCTCCGAAACATGTGTTCGATATCAATACGATATTTCCAATTTTTTGAGGGAGCTTTTTCTTGAATGTGGTACATATAAGTACTATGATTTCCTAGGCTATAGGTATATCATTGACTATATCATGCACGTCCCGGTGAGCAATATTTCATTCTTGGTTTATTTTGATGACAGAGCCGAGAAAGGTACAGCCAAACCTTGTGACGGATGAGCCTGTCTGCCCTGATGCAAAACTGCAATGTGGAAATGGCGAATGCATTGACAAGGCTTTGTTCTGCGATGATAAAACCGACTGTGCTGATGGATCCGATGAAAATGCCTGCAGTAAGTTACAATTATTTCTATTTTCTTTCCATCACTAGCAAATCTCAAGCTTGTTTTATTTGGCACAAACACTATACTTAGTAGACATTTTATTCTATCCGCTATATCCCACAGATTCTTATTACGCCAATACAATTTAGGTGGATATTTTGCAATTACACCAAAATGTCTGTTTATAAAATGTTCCCAATACTAAAGCTTATTAGATTACATATATTCATGGTATAGTAATAAGTAAGTAAATATCTGCAGTAAGTATGTTACAAATGTTATTACTGATTGTTTTTATGTTGTATGTAAATGACAATTGTATACAGAATACGGAATGGTAGAAGAAATTATAATGGAAATTACCCAACCAAATCATCTTATGATTTAGGTAAACCTTTAGGTAAAGTGCTTATAGTTAACAGTTTACCTTCTTGATTTGCTGTTTTGAAGTTAAATGCATTTTTTATCATTGACACGAGAACATACAAAAATCCCAATCGAATACATTTTAGTAATATCTTTTCTTGTACGAAAATTTACATTTCTGTAAACTTGAGACAGAAAAGCAATGAGAAAAATTGATCCTCTGGGTAGTAACATTGTAGTTACTTTACTTGGTGCAAGATGTATTTATTGGGGCTTGGGTTATAATGCTTGATATAACAATGTCACCTAATGGTATGGGAGTGTAAATACTGTACGCATATACCATGGCTTACCTTCAATTCCACCAAAAAGTCAAGTCGAGTCAAGTCAAGCCAAGTCAGCTTGCCTCTTCTTATCTCATATTTGCTCCACTTCACCGAACGCTCTAATAACATTTCATCTCACATCCAATCCAATTCAATCCTTTAGCAAACTAAAATAACGTAACTGGTAAGCAAGTTTAGTATAGTGTCTTCAGTCATACCTAGGCAGAATTTCTATCACTATTCTTCCTTCTTATACACGTATGCTCTTTTAAGTCACATTTTTGATACAATGGAATCACAGGCTGGCAGATTTTATAGGCTGCGTACCTTAAAGACAGTGAGGACTAACAGCCTCTCTAGCAATAGCTAAGCCTAGGGTAGAGTGTATTTATAGGTACCTACCCTTAGCGTAAAGACGACTATTACATACAATTATGGCCGTAGCCCATAGTGCACTTACCAGCATACGTATGGCCATTTACAAATTTTTTTAAAATATTTTATGCACTAAAAACTTACCATTATAATCAGAAAAAATCTGTCTTCTATAACTGTTACATAGATACAACAAAACTACTAGCTTGTATTTAATACAAATAAATATTCAAAAAATATTTATTGAATATTGTACCAAGTATAATAAAAGCATATAAAACAATAATGTATCAGTAGGCTGCGGCTGCATATTTATATCATGCATGTGACTATGTGAATGTGATTCCTGCCTGTGATTCCCCTCAGCCTGTAAGTCACACTGCATGTAAGCTCTACAGTCTATAAATGTCGGTCACCCCCATTTTTCTATTCTATCCAATTCAAACCAGTATGCAGTAGTGTAAACCAAACAAGTAAAATAAGGCCCTTGCATTTTGCATTGCATGCTCTCTGCTTTCCCTTGCCGTAACTTCGCTTTGGCTCGTGTCATCTCATTCTTTTCATTGTTATATTTGCCATAAGAAATATCATATTCATTTATACTTGAAGAACTACATGGAACAACTTGAATTTATATAACTATGAGATGGCATATATGTAGTAAGTATGTGCTTTATACCAGCCTGCGGACAATAGCTTAATTTTGGTTGCCAAGCAAAGCTGACTATCAAAATGCAGACGAAAATCTTCTTTCA
>JAQFYC010007276.1:0-10736 GCA_034694165.1 Tomocerus mixtus
CTAAAGAACTTTAAAATTAGTATTAGCGTGATGATGGTACCAATTGAACGAGGAATGTTTAAATAATATTAAAACGAAGATAGTTACTTTTAGACATTAAATGATGAATTTAGCCAACACCCATTACATTGTATGGTGAAATAATGTGAGTTAGTCATTCCACCCGTATAACATACCTTTCCCATTCCCATAAATACTCACTAATATGCATTAGGTAGTTAAATAGTTAGTCTTGTTAAATACTTACATAGGAAACAGATCGAGTTGATGTTGATCACTTGCATTTGCATTTGCATTGGTTGGTTGTGCTAACTGCTAGCAAAGCTTATAAAACAAAAAGATGGGATGGTTTTAATTGCATTGCGTGTAAATTGCCTATTTTTCGCACAAAACTACTTTCGTCTGTTTTGTATTTATCTGTTGTTGAGTTGTTCTTATTCTTGTTCAATGATTTAACTTGTAATGTAATATATGCCTACTAAATGCATTGCTTTTACTTTGCCATTTAACATTTACACTTTATATCTACATACAATAGTTTCCTTTACAACTTTGCTTGCTTTGAATTTGGCTTTAACTTTAGTCGGACAGATTCGTTGAATTGGTCATGTCCAGTCCACCATTCTAAAATATTATCATCTCCTTTCATATACAATTAAAGTAATTTACGAACTACAACCAAAGCAACTGCCTCGTATGACCAGAATGCTAATTACCATTATATTAAGTACATACAAATACAAACGATCCAATCCATCCTTCTCTAGCTCTGGCTTGACTTTGGCTTGACTTGGCTTGCTTACTCATCCAAGCCAATACACATTTACCTAACTAGAAATACTATACATACAATACTTGTACGAGTACGAGTACCAGTAACGTAATTCTGTGTATCATATTCCCTTACGATACACAATACTCACCTCACCTCAACTTATTACTATAACTAACAAATAGTAACGCATGTGTACGCAAACACACATTCATACGTAAGGATTGACCAAAAAGCTAAACATAAAGAATTGAGACTCATCTTAACGACTTACCTGACCAGACTAAATTATAATCTGATACTTGACTTACGTTTAGTGTTTACGTTAGATGACTTAGGTACTTACATTACACATATTGATACTGATACAGAAATGGTAAATACTACGCTAACAATAAGTATTCAAATGTTAATATAATTACCTATATATTTATATATATGTCGTAAGCACAGAGCCCCAGCAACCACTGGGGACCAACTAGGAATTTTCATAGACATTTTTCAGAAAAACTCTCCAATATAATTATCTAATTTTAACTTATTTAATGAAGAATTGTATGCTATTTTCAGTGATACATGCAAGGTTAGGTTTGTAGGCCAAAAACACAAAGAGTGTAATAAAAGCCTCTTCGAAGGGGATTTAAAATGAAAATAGAGGAGATTAATGGTTAATAAGCTTACTATAATATCCCTGGAAAGAGTATAAAATTCTTCAGCAAGTTAGTTAAAAGAATTTGATTAGTTTTTCTACAGAAAGCGAAAAAAAACCAAAAGTGGATGGATGTGTTTCGGATATAGGATTCCCTGTGACATGGAGTTGCTTGCTAACACAGCAGTAAGTTTGTATGCAAAATTATAAGCTACCAATAATATACCACGTACTTAAGGATAGGAATTACACATTTGTAGCTACAATTACGCTAAGTGGACAGACCTATGATAACCATTATATTTTATTGAATTATCAATTAAATAAAGTTTACTTGGAAATGTATTAAAGAAGTAAATTATTATTACGTGTATTGATACGTACAATATTTATTTTGTAATTATCTGGTGAGTATAACATACCAATGTTACGTAAAGACACGCAAGCAAGACACTTTTACCCTGAAGCATTTTCCCATTTTTTCTAACTTGCTCACTTATTTTGATACATTGTTGTAATACCCTGTCATAATAGTTTGATGACTAATGCGCTAGTTATGTAATAATAATAACAAAGTCATTCCGAAAGACACCTGCTAAGTAAATACATACCTTATGTACCTAACTACACAAATCCAATATAGCTTCAAAAAATGGAAATGGTTGAACTGTCCATAAAATTGGCATGGCATGCTATTTTCATTAAAAATACGTGAAATTCGAGATTTCCTCAACTACAGATAGTGTAGCAAATTTCAGCACAAGTGTAAAAAAGAAACAAAGTAATGTGCTTTTGTCGTTACTTACTTTTGAAATTAGTAAATGTTTTTGAAATGGTTATGTATTACTTACGTACTAATGTTTTGTTATGAGAAAATCTATAAAACGTTTGATGTTAAAAGAAAAGTTAAAGGAATGAAATAAAGTGAGGAGTCCCTGCGGAGAAGTTATTAAAATGTAGAGATGCAAATGAAAATTTAAATTATCGAAACGCATTAAAATGGTAATTTGTAGGGATTCCGAGTAACGAGCACACAATTACAGAGCAGGAGCAACAATCATAACATTATCAAGAGAAAAACAATTCTATCCTGTCCCAATGCTATACTAATAGCTAGTGCTAGTGCTAGTGTGTAAGTGCTATCACTCACTCAAGTTAAATACTATGTATAGGTAATCTTTATTATATATCTTTGGAGGAATGACGATCGGTTGCTTACAATATAACTAACGTTAACATTAACGTTAACGTTAAAGTAAGGTTGTATTGTATGGATATGGAGTGAGTGATACGATAAGTGAGAGCGTCCGTGAATCAGTTAATTACTGAGAGACAAGAGAGCGATAGAGAAGAGCCTTTGTCTTATTTATGATCCTTGCCGAGTAATGAACGAAGCAATAAAAGCTCCACTAATAATTATCACCATTAAAATACTTGACTACCATTGCACGACATTACACAGCCCAACTAACGCAAATCCCTTGCAAATCATATTAAAATACTTGTATAAGTACTCAACTGACGATTAAGATTTACTGACAGAGTACATTACAATCCTGTTCTCGAAATGTACAAACTTGTCTTACTTTTACATAGTACATATACAGATATTTTATAGTCCTACATTACATTACATATTATATTTATATTTATTGATATATAAAATATACATAACTAAATTAACATATACATACTACAGATACACATACTATACTCAAATGCTACTTTATATTTCTATGTAACACTTATTCTAGTAATCAAAACACTTCTGCTAATTGTAAGATTTTCCTGCATTTTTATTTTTGCCAGTGACAAATTCCTTCTGTCTGCACTACAAACTATAAAGCTACAACTATATACATACATACACATGCAAAGTACATTCTGTCATTAATAATAAGTATGTAAGCATTGTAAGGTATTTTTATTATTGCATTGAGATATTGAGAACAACTCTTCATATTATAGTGTTGTGTTAATGTTATGTTCTGCTTATGATCCCATTTATTAGTTATTGTTATTATTGCAGGTACTAAGTGTTTTGTATATGATATTAATTTATGTTTATTAGACTACACTGTGTATAAATACATACTAATTCTTAATTGACTCGAATCTGTAATCTAGTTAGTTATAGTGTACTGTACAGTGTAAGTGTAAGTATGATACACATTAGTTCTTAAAGACCGTTGCACTCCTTTGTGTTGATCTGTCGATTAGTATTCATGCAGAGTTAATAGATGATTATTCACACTGCGTGTAAACTCAAAAAGAGCTAAAAACTAATGGTGTTAACTCTAATAGCTCTAATAATTGTGTAGAAATGCTTTAGATTGATTTCTGTACATATGAATTTGCTCTCTTTTACTTACCTGTGGTTTGTATATATGTATTATAGTTGCTTACTGTATGTATGATTAAGTATGTGGATAAGTAAAATATAAGCACGAAGGTTGCCCAGCTTTATCTTATCTTTGCCTTAATTCTAATATTTAAAGGTTGTTAAGCATTTTTTGTCTTTGCATTGCTCATTGTGAAGATTTTGCATGTACAGTAATGTATGTAATATATAAAAATTGAATACGAATGTCAGAATGAACTTACAAGATCATCATTCAATGTGATCAAATATCAAATCCTTATCTTTATCTTATCATATCACATCAGTATTCCAAAAGATTTGCATGCAGAACTTCAATTCTCAATTCACAGACAATTATTGTGTTTTTTTGTGAGGTTTTCGTACATTGCGTACAAATATTTACATGTATCCCTTTAGTATACAAAGTTCTAGTTTCTGTAGGTATTTCATGTTTTGCATTGCGAATGACCTACCCTTGTTTTGTTTTGGATAATAGTTTTTGGATTTTTTGCTCTGCAAATTAATAAGGTACATAAGAACAGTACACAGACACTAAATTGAACTGAAATGAAGGAATTGCTTCAGACCTGTGATTATTAGCTTAATTTCTTTTCTATGTAGATAGTAGATACAATTACAATAGTAAGGTCTAGGCATGTATCTCATGGGCCGCAAATCATTTTAATTTCATCTATCCGTCTTAAAATGATAAGCAAGCTAGACACTTAAGGAAAGATGTATACTTAAGGTATATCTGTTTCCATCTACAATCTACGTGCCTACTGTTTAGGTAGAGAGATAAATAACAGTCGAACTGTTTACATTCTTAAAAGAAAAGCAGCACTCATTTATTTTCCTTGAGATTTCCCTGTTATTATTCATTTTCCTCCACTCAGTCCGCAACAGATAGTTAAAGTGTCAAAAGAGTTGCAGAAACTATTACTATTACACATTAGCACAATACATAACTTGTATAAAATAAAATAAATGCTTTCTATCTGCAATGTACG
Source organism: Tomocerus mixtus (assembly GCA_034694165.1). Lineage (NCBI taxonomy): Eukaryota > Metazoa > Arthropoda > Collembola > Entomobryomorpha > Tomoceridae > Tomocerus > Tomocerus mixtus. Next base: position 4,794 of record JAQFYC010007276.1, read on the forward strand.
TACATACTATTATATAGCTTAACTAAAGGTAACTAGATAATTCTAACGTAAGTAAGCTGAACAATAAAAATCCAATACAATTCTTCTTAAACGTATTCCAGTCGAAAAGCCAACAGACAATAGACACAATTTAATTGTCTGTTTATTAGTTATGTAGTGTAAAATATATCATGCTAGGCCATAACACGTACACTTTTTAGATACATTTAAGTAGGTGCCTATTGTCTATGCAATAATTCTCATTTCTTATTCAATTACTTACACATACAATTGAAATGGGGCTGCTGTTATTTTCTGTTGCTTTATATTTAATTGCCCGAAGACATAATTCAATTCGAATTATAAAAAATTAACACCGTATCTGCATTATCAATTTGCAATAATCAAATAAAATGTACAGAATCCTTACATATTGATTGTATTCTAATGTAACTTTGGGTTCCTACATGTTTAATAATCTAATCAGGTGGTTGTGTGGTAAAGTAATTCATTTTATATGTACAGATTCCTATGTATAACGTAGGTATGTATATATCTACATATCTACAATATCTGTCGGCCCCACAAAGTGCACGTGAGCAAACAAATCTCAGCCCACACGAAAGGAAAGGAACCCAAAGCACAGGTATGTAATGTAAGTAATAGTAAAGCATGTAAATGTATAACTACTTACTTATGTTACACTGTGATGTGATCTGATGTGATGTGATCAGTACTTCAACTCCAGAACCAGCATTAACTTTAGTAGAGAAACTCTAACTCTTCCAATTTTTATTCACAATTTAATTGTCATATACATTCGAATCGAAGCTAAATATTCGAGGCACATACAGAACATTAAACATGCATTTCTACTCTCGCTCATAAAATAAAATAAATTCAATCCATTGTATTCTGATGTGATGTGATGTAGGTATAAGTATATAGACAATTACATTACAATTGTATACGTACATACTACTACATAGATATCTTAACCATAAGTACCTATGTAATGTAAGTAGCTAGATTGCTAACTGTTTTCTTGTAATAATGTGTAAGCAAAGCAAGTGATTTGTATTTTTTTGCTCAAGGAAAGAAAATTATGTGTCTATGACTATAGCCTTTTAACTATGTATTGTGTTTCGTGAAAATTAGCATAGACCCAATGATTTGCAAACTAATCTTGTGTATAAAAGAAGAGAATGTGATGTGATAGGACGGAAGATAGACTTTAAGAGGGACAAGCTTCGCCAACACAACAAAACAGCCTTACTTACTTATAGAAGAATCTTTGTACATTGTATGTAAAGGAAATACATATGCATAAGCTTTTAGATCCTTATTGTACTGTACTGTAATGTACGGTATGGTGAAAGTCATTAGGCTTTTAGCACTTCACTTGTTTTGTTAACCATTTAGGTAGTACATACATATTTATTTCCATTCCTACATTTAGTTATGTATGTACTAACAGTAAGTAAAGACCTATGTGATGTATTAGTATAGTAATATTTATCTTAAATATATAAACACAACTGTAAATTGCAAAGCAAGCCAAAGGAAACCAGTAAGTCATGTTTTCTACGAATGCGAATGCTGAATGTATGTATAATGATCCTCATTGAAACCAAACCAAACCACCAAACTAAGATAGGAAATTAATCTGTGGATTGGATATTATCCATACATACATACATACCTCACCTACTAAACAAACATATAGTACATAAGATAAGATAGGTTATACTTACTAGGAACACAAAATCTAATCTCCTTTCATTTCATTAAGGATGCAGATAAAATAAATCTGCACGAAGCCTTTTATGCTAACGTAAGTTCGAGATGCCTTAGAATTACTTACATTACATTTGCAAACTGATAATAAGTCCAATTCAATCAAGCTTGGAAATTGAATAAGTATCACATCACATTTCAAACGAAAAAATTACTAATACAAGGAGGATTAGTGTCCTGGTACTGATATTTCTTAGTTGAGTTGACTGCATCAACTTACTTACTTAAGATTAAAAGCTAAGTTCGCATTTACATTGACATTCAAAGGAAACATAAGACTAACAGTAACTTACACATATATAGGTACATAGATATTTATTAGTATTAGTAAGTAAATGAACTTTTACCTTTAACTCTTTAATCTTTACTCTTACAGCAATTTAATTCAAAACATTAACTAATCCTACGAATTCATTCAAAGCATTTTGTTCTGCACATGTCATTCCACTTCCTCTTTGACTTTGACTTCTTCGACATTTACTTAACTGCAATTAAATACATTTTAAGCAGAAAAATAATCCTTATGTATGAATGTGAGCTGATTAACAAACATTTTTAAGGATAAGATGGATTACATATTGTATAAGGTAAGAGAAACATTTATTTTGCAGCAGATTGTTAAGAAAATCCAAACCAAACCAAGTCATCAACTGAAAAAAGAAAAAGGTAATAAAATTGAAAAGCTAAGCTAAGCTGGTGATGTGATGTAATCGCAATGTAATGTTAATGTTGTAATGTACCTAATACAGTAAGTAAACGAAGCCATCATTTTATCTCATCTCTCTCATCCACAAAAGCAAGCAAGTGGCAAGTGGCAAGTCTTTAGTTTACGACTGGAATTCACCTGTTGTCAATATAATACATAGATTACATACTTACAGCAAAAGCAAAGCTAAAGAAAAACATTAGCTAAATAATTTACATATTATATACATGTATTATCCATGAATGATGAAATGTACCATGTACCTAATGTAAGTAATGTAATGTAAAATGTTAAGATATAAGAAAAGTACATTTATCTTTGTATTTACAATTTACAATCTCTGTCCTGTTGTGCTGTGATGTGAAATGTTCTTTGCTCTTGCTACTGCTACAATAAACCTTGTAATAAACGTAAGTACAGGTACAGTAGTGCAGTATTATAAAAGGGATTTAAAAATCAAAAGGATAACTATCAGTAAACAATGTTAGTTTTATGTAAATTGCAAATGGTAAAAGGTAAAGAGGAATATAGGGAATTTTCATTGTGATCTGCTGATGTGATGTGATGCGATGTGAAAGGGTGGAGTGGGGAAATTCTGCAGTAATAACATTAATACATAAAATACTCATTATAATTTATGCTGAATAGATTTATCTTTTATATAGACCAGTTGCATGAATAACATAACAGAACACAACTTCTGTCCTGTCTTGGCCTGCTGGCTTGTCTGTTCTGTCCTGTCAATACAACTCAATGTTCTTCGATGCAAAGCATGTCATGTAAGTAATGGCAAAGAAATAAATAGCAAGCCATGCCAGGCCAGGCCAGCCGTCAATAGTATTAAATAAATTAAGTTTATATACTTAAATCAGATAGCAAGTTCCGATAGAGATCGATGGACAGGAAAATGTCTTGTGTTGATGCACGTAGTAAAATAATAAATGTAAGGAAGAACTAGCAGCAGATATTCAGATAGCCAAAGCAAAGGAAAGCAAACCAAGTAAATATAAGGTATAAGTATATAAAATTATATTACAGTACACTTGTACATTTACTATATAAACTGTAGTTAAAAACAGCATAAATTGGCATACCGTAAAATTCGGTTTAGTCATCACTCTCGAAATTATTTCCTCTCAAAACATTATATAATCATTGAACTCCCTTTCCAGAATAGTTTCAAGGTGAAACTATGCAGATTATTGATTCTTTGTCATATCACTTGCAAAAATATAATGTAATTCTTAACTTTGAAATACAGAGTGTTGCAAGATCTGCAATATTAAGTTTCAAATATATTAATTTTTGTTTGTAAAAACTACAAATGGAATAAAACAACCTGTAATTTCCCCCTTAAATCTGTAAGATCCAAAGCTCAAAAATAATATAACAATTAGTTACCTAGTAGCATTTTTCACACAGGAGAAAAATTTACACGGTTATTTTAACCTATAGCATGCAAATTTTCATTTCATCTCTAACATCATGAAATACTATAAAATTTATAGCATTATTTCGTCTTGCATCAACTTTTCGTTTTGAATTTTGAAATACCAAGTCCCTAATTGTAATTGTAATTCGGTTTTATTCAAGTGACAAGTTAGGACATCCCTTTGCACGAAATGAAATCAGAGAAATGAAACCTCGGAAGCTATTCGGAATTTTGCGGTAGTTAGGTATACAAAAGTAATAATGAATACAGTTTTAGATTGTATAAAATAGAATTGAGATTGGGATTCTTTTGCACTCTTGCTAAATAACATTAGTATATCTGTACACAACTATCTACGTATCCATCTGTATAAATGGAAGAATGAAAAGTCTGAACCAACTCAAGACAGGAGTCAACACTCGGCTGATGTTAGTTAATGGGAATGCTATGTTAATTGTCTATATGGGCACATTGCACTCGTTCGTCCCGCACTTGTTCAGACTTCAGTTCAGAGTCAGAGTAGAGCATGCAGTTGCAGAATCAAAATCAACATAAAGAACATAAACGTTTCCCTGCCATGCTCCTGACTGCTGGACTTAGCTCACACAACATAAAATAGCCATCAAATCAAATGCTTTCTTCTCTTACTCTTTATAAACATTCCTTACTGTATACAATAGTGTATCGAATAATGTATTGCAAAATTAAAGCAAACTAATCCTAATCCTAAAAGCTACAGCAAAATAATCGATGTCGATAAAACAGAGAGAAGAAAATGAAGAGGCGAGTTAAATCGATAGATCAGATCAGTCAGATCTGATGTGATCAGAGAGAGTAGTCCGACAATCACGCATATAAGTAATATCAAAACATAAAACAGGTGGAAGAAAGCAAACCTCAATTCAATACATAGCACACGTACAGTACACACATACATACAAAATACAAACTGTCTATTATATGTCTATCTTTACTTTAGATTTAGTATTTAAATACATAAAAGGTAAACTATTATATAAAGACAGACCAGACAGACTTTTTGCTTTGTATGTATTTATTGCAGAAATACAATGCAGTACCTTAACTACTTTTCTGCATGAAATGCTTAAGCTTAAGCAGGAATCGCTCTATTATTATTTACTTGTGGAGGAAACCGATACGCGATATAGATTTATAGCATGATATGCCAATTTATTAAGTAAGAAGAAACTCAGGTAGGCAGTAGGCTGTAGGTATTCATATTGGATTAGTAATTATTGGATATTTTGTATGTGCATGAAAAAAGTTGACCATGACCAGGTTCTCGTGAAATATATTGTAAAAGTTTGTGTAGACTGAGACTGGTGTACTGTAGATTATTCATATTTCATAAATCTTGAATCCCTAAAGAAAACAGAACACTAAACAAAGTTTCGTACAGCCCAAATCTATAGGTGTACATGCCCATTCGCTCGCCCATCGATTAGCTAAAGGAAAACAGTAGGGAATATTAAAGTCTCTAGAATCATTTGCTAATTTCCACTCAGAGTTGTAAATAAGTCGAAGGAACTATTCCAAACTGAATTATTGCCAAAAGAAATTATAGCTAAATACATTTTTTAACGAATCTGTTGTCTTATGGTTACGTTTTCGTTTGTATTGTATGTATTGTATTGTATGGTAAGTAGTTGGTAGTTTGGTAGTAAAGTAGTAACTCACTAAAGATTCCCATCGCACTTATTATTATTAACTACATATAAACATACATATTTTCAGGAGGTAGTGTTACTGTCTGTCTGCTCTCTACATTTTTTGCACTTGACTTGCTCCTTTATTTCATGCGTTTTCAATTTCTGCTGGTATGGTAAGTATCGTATTGCAAGTCATGACTATGACATGGACGTGACATTAGACATTGTAGTAGTAAATATTAGTCTTTTGAAATATTATGATCTATTAATATGTATGTATTTCTCAGACCGAGTCCGATACTGATGTGATGGGATGCTAACAATAAGAATTATGGTATTATTATAGAATCGTTTTTGCA
>JAQFYC010007277.1:0-10734 GCA_034694165.1 Tomocerus mixtus
TTACGTTTTTGTTACGCTCTAAAATAGCCCGGACAACGGTTTGTGAATTGCCCGTGTATTTTATCTTATCTGGCTTCTTAAATTCTGTAATCGAAGTTTCACCAAGGGTGTCAGTATCCTCCTGAGTGAGGTCTATCTCCATTGGCTGACTTTTTGACTTTTCTGTTGTGGGGATCGACTCTTCTTTGTTGAGGTTTAACATGTCTTCAATAAGATTTGACACTTCTTCATTGAGAATCGACTCTTCTTGACTGGGATTCGACTCTTCTACTATCAAATTGGACTCTTCGGAAATGTCTTCTTCGTCACTAGAGACCCAATCCAATACTTCGGAATCCGTGGCACTTTGCTCGAAGTGACCAGAATCTTCCTCATCAACATGTAAGATTAGATCTTCTTCATGAGATATGTCCATGATTCTAAGGTAAACAAAAACGGAAAAATAAGAAATCGTAAGGATTTGATTGAATGAAGCGCAAGTTATTTCCTTTTGCAAGTGAAAGTTCGACATTTGAATTCGACTGTACAAACGTAGAAAAGTAGTGAAGTATACTAGAAAATATAATCAAATAGCCTATTGAGGTTTTCCAAGAATGAAGGTTTGTTTTTGGTGCTATTTACAAGTTTACAACTCGGCTGTTGAGCATCAATAGACGTTTTTTGAACAGAATACTGAGGATCAAAGTGATCCCTGTTCGTCATAAGACTAAACATGTTGGCTTTATGAATTGGTGGTTGTGAATATGTTGGGCGAACTGTTATTGCTTCAGATTTTGGATTTACTTTTACATTGTAAGAATTGATCAAGTCTTCACCAATAACTAATTCATAAGGTAAATCGTCTATGAGAATGAAATTTCCCGTTATTGGTGGTCCTTCAGTGATTGGAACAACAGGAAACGTGAATGAAACGTAAACATTTGCTGAAACAATTTCCTTAACTGAAGGAGTTCCGATCCAAGCCAGGTTAAATTTGACTGAATGAGAGTTTCTCGTCATTTCAAAATGAATCTTATTTTTGCACAGTAACATTAGGAAGTCCCTATTAATTGCGGACTGTGGAGCTCTGTTTGTTATGCACATAACTGCTTTCTGAAATGGAGCGTCGAGTTTGTGCAAAGTGTGCACTAAAGGTACTGACATTTGCCTTGAATAAAAGTGTTTGACATCTGAAAGACGGTCATCACACAAGGCCGCAATATTCTCATTAGTTGAGTCACCTTCACTATCTGAATCTGATTCTTCCGGCGTCTCGCTCTGGACGGAAACGGGAAGCGACTCTTGAGTAAATCGTGACGAGATAGACGGAATCTTTGATTGTGATTTCGCGCCTCTTGAAGTTGTAGGTCGTAATGTCGTACCTTGGGAAGTAGTCGACTTTTGACTAGCGATAGTTGAATGTCTGGACTTTGGAATTGCTGAAGTTTTAGCAATACTTGATCCGTGATTTTTAGTAGAAGTCCTAGTACGAGTGTTGGGATAATCACTACTTGTGTATCGAGCTGGTTCAGCGGTCACTCGTTTGCTTCTTCTGACAGTTACCGACTCTGCTTCAGATTCTTCGCCGAGTGAACCAATAGGCTGATTTATCGCTGGCACTACGACACTTGGTAAATCTTCTTCAGGAATGGATATAGGTATTGCCGTTACCATTTTAGGAGTCAGTCTTGAGTTTGACGGTGCTGACGGAATTTGAGACCGATAGTAAGATTCTGGTGTATCGGTTATACCAGGTATAGATATGGGAATTGGCGTGTTTAATCTTGAAATTGAATGTCGTCTCTTGGGAGCAGATGGTACCGAATAAGGTGAAATATGCGAGTGAGATGATTGAAATGATTCATTCGACTCTGGATCCACACTTGACATTGGACTAACTACATTTCCTTCTGTAGCCAAAGATACCTCAGTTCTGTATTCCTGGGGATCTGACTCTTGTGTAGTTACGGAAGATGCTAGAGAGAAATGTACAGGAGATCGTGTCCTCTCTGATGGCATTGAATTCCTAAGCGACGTTTGAATGGAGTGTCTTGAAGATCCGGTATCGTCTCTTGTTGTCTCTTGATAATGGGATGGTTGTTCACTGTGTAAAGAGATCGACTGACAGGCGTTATCGGCGTTTGCAAGAGAATTAACGTTCGGCTCTGGAGGAATATCTGAGAAAATTTCCGCCATGTCTTCCGGTAAATCATCTTCTTGAAACTCGCTTTCTAAGTCAAAACCGCTATCAGAATGAAATTCCTCGTAATAGGGCTTTAAGTGACGGACATTTTCGTCTCTGTAAACACCTCTTTCATTCTGTCGTAGATCTCGAATGAGATAATTGATCGGTCCAGTCTTCTTAACAATTTGATAAGGTCCACGCCAAGAAGTTAGAAATTTTGCAACCAAACCAGTAATCCTTGCATACTTTACAAGCAGAACCTTGTCTCCAACACGATAATGCTTTGGAGGATGATGTAGATCCCACTTTAGTTTACGAAGATTTTGGTGTTTGATTGTATTAACACGAGCTTCTGCTCGCGCTGTTGCTTGTCTTGTAAGCCTTGGTTCGATTTCGTCAACATCCGGATAATCAATTACTTCAGGAAGTATTGTATCACAATTTAAGCGAGGCTGGAAACCTTTTAGAAGAAACGCGGGACTATGACCAGTTTCAGCATGTTGAGAAATGTTAATATGAAACTTTGCCTTTGGTAAATACAAATCCCAGTCATTGTGATGTTCATTTACAAACTTCTTGATAATACGCTTAATAGTATCATTATGCCTTTCGACTATTCCGCAAGTTGTATGATTATTTGCCGATGCGAAAGCTACTTCGATGTTATGTTTTTCACAGTGTTCGATGAAGTCATAAGAATCAAAGTGAGTACCCAAATCGCACACAATTTTCTTGGGAATTGAATGATTGTATAAAATGGCTGAGTCTAAAGCTTTTATGGCACAATCTGCAGTACATGTTCTTGTAGGTACGATTTCTACCCATCTAGTAGCATGATCTATTGCGACAAATGCGTATTTGTAACGATTTCTAGTTGAATTAAAGGGACCAATGAAGTCAATTCCGATTCGTTCGAAGGGAACAGTTGGGGGAGGATCCGGCTGTAGCGGTCCCGGCTCTGCTGTTGTTCGACGGTTGTGAAACTGACACACTTGACACCCTAAAATGAACTTTCTTGTATGTCGGTGCATAAATTTCCAGTAGTATCGTGACTGAAGCACTCTCAATGTCTTAAAAAATCCTAAATGTCCTAAATCATTTATATGGACTTCTTCGAGAATACGTTTCCGAACACCAGCTGGAATTACTAGAAGCCATGGTTTGGCATGAGGATGGAAACTTGCTTTGCAGAGTAATCCATCTTGTATGGAGTAATCTGTATACTTTGGATTCAAAGTGTCGTCAGGGGAATCCTCGAACGTTTGAAGCGCATCAATTATAGGTGCCAATGTTGGGTCGTCCCTTTGTAATTGAGAAAAGTTACCTCTGTCTTGTATGCCGTTTAAGCTGAAGAGGTGTTCTGTAAAATCTAAGTGCTCGTGGTTTTGAACAGGTTTGTCCACTGGATTTCTTGACAAACAGTCGGCATTTAAATGCTTCTTCCCACTCTTATATTCAATGTCGAAAGTGTACGGCTGTAATCTTAGTGAGAAGCTAACTAAACGACCGTTTGGATCTTTATTTCTCATCAGGGCACAAAGTGAACAGTGATCTGTGACCACTGTGAAGAATCTACCGTCAATATACGGACGGAAAGTCTCAATTGCGTAGACTATTCCAAGGCACTCTAAGTGTGGAACAGGATAATTGGCCTCCGCTTTCTTAAGGCTGCGAGAAGCATACGCTACTACTTTCCAATCTCCGTTTGATTGTTGTTGCTCGAGAGTGGCACCAAGTCCATCTCGAGAAGCATCTGTATAAACTCGTGTAGGAACATTATCCTTTGGATAAGACATCACTGCGTCGGAAGTGAGGATCTTCTTCAGCTCTTCAAATGCTTTTTCTTGATCTTCACCCCAAACAAACTTCACGTCTTTTCGAGTTAATATATTTAAAGGTTTGCTTACTACTGAAAAATTTGGAATGAACCTTTTGTAGTATCCACACAAATGAACAAAAGATCGAACATTTGTAACATTTTTTGGTCGTGGAAACTCTTTGACAGCTCGACACTTGGCAGGGTCTGGGGCTACTCCGTCTCTTGAAATAATGTGACCTAAAAACTTCAGCGAAGAAGCTCCAAAAGTACACTTATCACTACGAAGCTTTAATCCTGCATTTTGAATGGCAATGAACACCGCTTCTATGTGCTGAAGGTGTTCTATCCAAGTTTTACTGTGAATGAGGATATCATCCAAATATGCTAAAGCGACTGTCCACTTTAGATCTCCAAGCACAGCATCCATTAATCGTTGAAAGGTTAAGCTTGCTCCAGAGAGACCAAATGTCATTCGCTTATAATGAAAAAGACCGTCTGGAGTTATGAAGGCGCTCTTCTCAATGGAATCTGGATGCAACGGCACTTGCTGATATGCGTCGGGGCAATCCGCGTGTGAGAAAAACTGGTCTCCTTCAAAACGGTCAAGGGAATCGTCATTTCTAGGTAGTGGATAGCTCGAGATCACACAGGCTTTATTGACAGCCCTATAGTCTATGCACATACGTATTCCGCCAGATGGCTTTGCTACCAGTACTACTGGGCTTGCCCAAGGCGAATTGGAAGGTTCTATGACGCCACTCGCCAGTTGTTCTTGAACCTGACGGTGAATTTCCTGTCTCTCCTTGAAGGAGTATCGATAAGGTCTTTGTCTCACTGGTGGATGACCTTGTGTGTCGATTACGTGATGAACTAAGTGAGTAAGGCCCCAATCGTTAGGGTGTTGCTTGAAAACATGAGGATATCTTGTTATGAGATCGTACAGCTGAAAGCGTTGTTCTTCCGTCAACTCATTACCAATTGTAATCTTGGTAATAAAATCTTGTTCAGCTGTATTTAAGGAACGAAATAACTCTTCGGAAGTCTTATTAGTGTTCGTGACTGAACCAGTGGAAGTTGTTAACGTCTTTGTCTGATCATCAACTAAATCCATGTCACATACAATATGTTCGTCATTGAAGTGATCACAAGTTGCAATGACTGTTTTAGGTCGTAATCTAATGGCATGCGGAGAGCAATTAAGTATATATATGTGACCTTTTCCTTCTACTAGCATAATTATCGAATGCGCTACAGCTACTGCTTTGGTCTCTTTTAAGTATGCGTAAGGTGTAACTAACAATTCGTCTGACGGAGGATTGTTTGCATAAACCGGAATATTGGTGCACGAACCAGGTTTCAACACTACGTGCTCTCGAACGCGTAGTTTGCAAAGCTGCTTTCTGGGTTTATATGCCGGAAATATGTCAATTGGTCCGACGTCTTTTGTATTGTCTTCTTGTGATTCACTTTCATGGTTGTCTTTCAACGACTCTGATAAAGAAACTAGTGATTGAGTGCGTGTGGAACTTGGCACCACATCCATCGACTGACATGATGAAGTTCCATGGGATCGCATCAGCGGCACTTGATCCAAATTAGTTGATGGAGGTTGCCTTGGAGCATCTGTATTCATGTCAATACCGTAGACGAATTTATCTTTGTAGACGTCGATCATCACACGGTAAGCACTTAGCCAATCGATGCCTAGAACTAAATGATTGTTCAAACGTTTAACAATGAAGAATCTCCATAAGATTGGGAGATTGTTGTCCACTCGAATAAACATTTCGACCTGCTGTGTTACCCTGAGTGGGTATGTTCTTCCAATGGACAGTTTCACGTGGAACGGTTTGCAAAACGACACTCGGTGAATTATTTCGCCGCCTGATATCTGTGTCAAATAATCCAAAGTTTGAGGACTGATGGCTGAAACAGAAGCACCAGTGTCGCAAAGGGTAGGAACTTTCGTATTATGTACGTATACTTGACACCCTTTTAGCCATCGCCGGTTGCGTCTCTTGTATCTTACAGGATAGATACCGTGTTTTGTTTCGGTTAGTGGTGTATCAGTGCTAGATATGGATTCTACATTCTTAGGCGTCTTTTGGCTCTTGGGGCTCGAAAAGTATGCTTTGATGCTTTCATAGGTAACTCCATCGGACTGTTTAATACTACTTGGTAAACTTGGTTTGTATTGAGGTGACCGACCCAGCGTTGTGATTGTAGGTGTGTTGGCCGTAGCCCTTGTACTAGAATTTGCGTCTCTTAATGTATTTGCATCTTGAGTGAAATTGCTAGAAGGTGTAGTTTGGTATGCTTCAGGTAAGTCCTGGTAATTTTGTTGTGTTTCAGTAACGCCTGATGCATTTTGATCTGCGTTGTAATACATTTGATTTTCGACACTTGACAGATGTCTTTGAGCATCGTCGCTTGAACGACAATTATTATTTAGGAATAAATGATTGCTTTGAGTACATTCATAGCTTGGACTGTGCAAATAGTCGATTGTATGATTATTGTAGGCTTCGTCATTTGGACGGTAATTATTGTTGAAAACAACTTGATTATTTTGAGATACGTCTCTTGAATCATAGTTTGTATACTGTACAGGTTGATTATATTGCGTATCGTCTCTTGAGTGATAATTTTCTGAAGTAGAATCATGGTTAAATTGATTAACGACTCTTGGGCGATGACTATCAAAAGTATAATCATGGTTAAATTGAGTATCGTCTCTTGGGCCGTGACTCTCATGAGCAAGATCATGGTTTACTTGAGTATCGTCTCTTGAGCGATGAAATTCATGAGTAGAATCATGGTTATTATGATTTAATTGAGCATCGTTTCTTGAACGGTTATCAAAAAGTGGAGGAAACTGCTGAGCATACTCAATATTATAGTAAGAAGATTGATTTGAAGGAGCTTCGTCTCTTGGACGGTAATTATATTCTGAAGGATTGTAGCTTGTATTTACAGGTGATCTTATTGCCTCGGCATATGATCGACTAATGCTATTTGAAAGATTTGAACTACAAACTAAGGAGCCACTATGGGTTAGTTTTGTCAGCGCCTGAAGTTTTCCGGCAGTTGGTTTTGTGCAGCATTTGCTTGCATAGAATTATTTACATGTTGAGGTGCCTGTGGAGGCTGTCCTGGGTTTAAATTGACTGGATTATAGTAAACAGCTTGCGTCGGCTGCATTTGACTGTTTGATGCAGAATTGTACTGCTGATTTGCTTGCCAGTTTTGTGATGGCAGACTGTTTTGTGGAAAACTTTGGCTAGGACCCCCGCTTTGAGGTTTGTTCCCATAATTGTTTGTCTGCCCAGCTTGACGAGGTGGGTATCCATTTAACCGACTCCTGCATTCGTCAATAGTATGGTTGGGTTTCAAACAGTGTGTACATATAATTTGTGAATTGCTACGAGGTGGGTATCCGTTTAATCGGCTTCGGCATTCCTCGGCAGTGTGATTCGGCTTTAGACAGTGTGTACATATGATAACCGAATTGTCACTTCTGTTGTTGGGAACTTTTTTATTTGTGTTTGCCTTTGAAGTTCCACGATCACTATTTCGGCTTTGGCCATTTTGTTGTGTTTGTCCAGTAGCTGTGTTTAAAGGTGAGAAAGATGGACTGGTATTTGTCTGCACCAAGTACGGCTGTGGACGAGAAGTTGGCTTATTGGCATTATAAGTCTCCGAAACTTTTCTCAATGTGGCTATGAATTCCAACGGCGTAGGCATGGTTACTGTGGCTAACTGCATTTGGAGGTCGTGAGGTAATCCTTTAGTCAGTTTTCTAACTTTGTCCTCGTCTGACATATTTCTGTTGATGCAGCCCAATATATCCAATTTCCTTGTAACATACGTCTGTGGATCATCACCCATGATGTAACGAATTGCTTTATTTTTAGCATGATAAACCGACTTTTGACTTGTGTGGTCGAAAAACTGTATCAGTTGTTGTTTCACATCGAGCCATATTGCATTTGTATCGGCATTTGCTAATTGGGTACGAGCATGTATGGAAGGCCATTTTGGAGTCCACCATGCTTTAGCGTCCTTTTCCAGTAATCTGTCAAGATTTGCAATGATCCACACTGAATCTAAATTCATTGCATCCAAATCCAACTGTAATCGCAACAAATATTCTCCGACATTTGAAGTTCCGTCATAATGACGTAGCTGTGCCAATGCTTCATGGTGAAGAAAACGAAACTGAGGGATTTGAATTTGCTGTGCAAGTGGAGGCAGAGGTTGCTGGGGCGCGGCTATTACCGGAACTGGAGCTTGAACTGGTTGTGGTGCACCTTGATTTTGCATGTGTGCTGCAATTTGTGGGATCAGCTGCGCCATTTGTTGTTGTACGGCTTCTTGTATTAAATTTGCAATGTCCTGGTTGTTTTGAGGAAACACCGCTGCATTGCCCTCCTGAACATTCTGTTGGTCCTCAGGGTTATCGACAACGTCAGGATTATTTGGGAGGTTTTGTGCGTCTGGGTCGACTATTGGGTCACCGTTTGCGTCCATTTTGTAAATTGACAATTGGCTTACGACTTTTGAACGACCACGTGTCTATTACTGACTATTAAACTGTGAACGAAAGAGTGATTACGTCTCTTGTACACCTAATTGTTTGGTGCAATACCAAGTACGTCTATTAAATCGCTACCAATGATCACCGATGTAGCTCTGTTTGGTGTGGAAGGTAAATTGCTCCCAATCTCAAAATCGTGCATACGACTAAAATTGTCTCGACAAACCAGTAAGCGTATGTAGTGTAACTTGCTACCTGTTGTATCGATCTTGGTAAGGTGTGATTGACCTCTGAACACTGAACCCAAAACCTCTGATAGTTCCTGTGCTGTGTCGTATGGTATTATTGAAGTGTCTACTGCTGGATCCACTTTAGCTAATACTTTTCGAATTGCATTAATTCCGTGGATGTTGCATATAGTAACACTAGTCGTCATTACTAACTTTATTAGTTGTATGGGAACAAAGTGCGTACTGTAGCGTAAGTAATGCAAGCCGAAATGAAAACTTTCAATTAATATACAATAAGATATGCACCATTCATAGTATATGGTGAGTTATGCCAAAAATGCCCAATTATGCTGATGATAATATGGGTAGAACAGGTAATTCGTCACTTCAAAGTCGAACTTTTATGAGCAATTTGATATGCAGTTATTTTAGTAAGGAAGCGCACACATATACATTACAAGTAGTTAGCATATACCTTAAGCAATAATCTTATTAGTGAGTAGGTAATAGTGTAACCAGTAGGTGTATATTCAATGGCTACTATTATGCAATATCACTTTATAAAGATTTGTTAAGTGTTTACTATGTACGTGCTGTTTAATGTAATGCAGTTAGATTTGATATACAACTATCATAGCAATATTGAAAGAACAAAAACATGTACTTTAGAATATTTTGTTTTAAATACCTATATAGAGAATGTACTACAATTACGTATTTAAATTGTGAGCAAAAGAACTAGAAAAATAATTGATTTAAATTGCAATTGAAAGAACAGAGCCACTATTGTGTAAGTAAATGCTTGCTGCAATTGCTATACTTTAAATACATACCATAGTAAGTGCACTATGTACTAATTTACAGAAATATGGTACATATAATAATATAATTGTTAAGTTTTACTACTGCATGTACATAATATAGGTATTTAGTTTCGGCTCTTCAAAGTATAAGGGACCTTTGTTTAGTCAAGTATATTATATATATTGAAAGGTAAGTAAGGAATAAATACAAAGTGTTCATTTAAGACTAATTTGCATAATAGCAAATGAACGACTATGTAAGTGGTAGCTTTGTAGCCTTTGTATTGACATAAAGTTTTTGTATATGTATGTATCTACTTGTAAGGTAATATGTAATGATACGATAATGAATGCTTGGCATAAAGCAAATGGTAAAGATAAGTTAGAGGCTGTACTTACGATGCAGTAGACTTAGATATGATAAGGGTATATGTATAAGCTGGCCTGGCTATGTAAAGCTGAGCAGTGGCAGGAAGAAGGCACAATGCGTGTTAGGTAGGTTGACTTGGCTTGTAGCACTCTATCTCCCTTATTGCACTCAGGTAAGTAAATTAAGCTGTAGATAGACCATACATATTAGCATAATATATTAATATACTTTAATGACAGTAAAATGGCAGATAGCAATACTCTGTACACTAAAGTTAATGAACTTTAGAAGCCGCCATTTAATTTTTTAGCAAACGGCATGCTTTTGCTTTAGTTTTCCTTTAATTTACTAAGAAATGACACACATAACTTTAATAAAAATTATACGTGAAAAAATGAATGGTTAGGGATAGTATGTAACAAGGTACATTTACTCGTTGGCTATGCGAGCGAAATAATTTGGAAAATTAAATAATTTAATCTGAATTGAATTGAATTTTTAGCAATAAAAATGATATTTAGCACGTAGGTAACATAACATTTTATACACACACTTAATGATAATAATATTTCATAATGGTATATTACTTAATAGCTCATAAATGTATGCAAACATAAATATGTAATAATGTTTTCAAAGTAATACCAAACCAGTTTTTACTCTGAGTACCAGATTGAGATGTAGAATTTTCCAAATCTTCGTTTTTAGGCACGTAACAGGAAGGACCACTGATCTTCTCAAACACTAATTAAAGTGCTTCTACTAACTAAGCTATGATATGATGATGTAGGTATAGGTATGTAGTTATTTC
>JAQFYC010007278.1:0-10733 GCA_034694165.1 Tomocerus mixtus
GAGGTTTGGAGAGGGGGCGCTTATTAGAGAGTGGGCGCTTATTAGGGAGTGGGCGGCAATTAGAGTAAATACGGTAGGTACAAGTCTGTGTAAGGGTGATTTATTACATGATTATCAAAAGTATTATTACTGCATTGTAGATATGGCCAATCATAATAATTAACAGTGTTCAGTTTTACTTTCTAATGAGCAATACTATATTAGAGTCGAGTGGGAGAGACAAATATGCATGTAAGTTCCATGTAACTAATTATATTTGAATGCATGCTATAAGGATTATAACTTTATAAATATAAGAATTTATACACACTTGCGTATAAGGAACAAGAAACTAGGAAAAGCTAATAATGGTAAATACGTGGAAGGGAAAGTTGTGGAGAAAGTTAAGAGAATTTAAGTTTCATGCTGGTAGTGAATGAAACGAAGGCAGAACTGATCGTCTGCCAGAGTTATGAGTTCATGGTTCAATTCACATACGACCTTTGTATTATGTTCTACAATGAAGAGACTAAGTCGGCTATAAAGTCCCGTCTGTGTCTAGAAAGTAGTAAGTAAGGGGATCCTCAGCAAACTATTCTTCCTATAGTTGTTCCAATATCAAGAGAAGTGTCTACTATACCTTCCACAAGTTTGGAACTTATTTACTACTACAGTGTTGATTGTTAGTGCAGTTGCTTTCCTTAGTTTGGTTGTAACTAGTTGCATAAGTACATTGGTTTTGGTAATAATATTATTAGCATGGGGAAGAAAAGCCATTGAGACATGAGGAGATGAGAATACATGCAAAGTGAGTAAATCTTATTTCAGACTCGGATATTTACATCCTCTAGTGTATAGTGTATGTATACTATAGTGCATAAAGCAGATACTGAGTAAATAAGTTTCCATTACATACTCTAGCCAAGCTCAGGCAAGCACCCATATCAGTTTCATGGGCTTTATTGTATTGTATTATAATGGCATGACTATTTAATGAAGGAAACAATGAATTGATAGGAACAACAAACCACAGGGAAACATAACGAGAGAATTATGTCTCTTTTCTTTACGGACGTGTTTACTGTCGTCCCTTATTGTAGGAGGAACTTAAGCCCTCTTAACACGCATAAACTGCATTAATTGCATGTTATATTGTAAATTATGTAAATAAATTAACGAGAATTACTCCAACCGCAATTGCACACGCCGACTCTACTCTCTCCTCTTCCTGTCTACTCACTTGGGTAGTACTTCCGTTTTATTAATGAACTTCCTTTACAACTCACAAATACTCTGCAACTCTATTGTTTGGCAGCGAAGATACAGTTTATTACTATCTGATAGTAGCAGCAAAATCTATTCGTAAATGCTAATTGAAAGGGGAATATCATTGTGTATTGTGTTGGCTCGGTTGTGGGGAGTGTAGCAGTTTGTTCGCTGCTAATTTAAAACTTTTTCGTAAAAATTTAAATAAGTTCCCCTGCAATTATTTCCCAAAGCAATGATACCTTCATTACAATTATATTTACTATTTACTCTTAACGTTATTAGAAGCAAATGGCAAAATTGTTCTACATTATTTTATTTCCTTGAAATGTTTTATGTAATATTTTATGTGCATTATTGCTTAGTACTAGTACTTAATTTATATGCGTATATTTTTGGAGTCATTTCTGCGTGAAAGACGTATTAGTATTTTGATTAATAAAATATTACTGTTGGCACAAATTAATATGATAAAAGAAACGAATTCCACCACACATTTCAGAATTCGTACATGCGTCTATATTGTATCTACATAGATTGATGTTTATAAGTAGAGAATAGTATTCAGTACACTATTAAACTATCAACTCCAAATAGCAAGCTGTTTAATTACAGTAACAGTCAATGCTGGTGTTACTATTTAGCAAACGAAGATAAGAATTAGTTTCCTGTATAGAAATTCAGTTTAGATGCGCTTGGAATTATCAAGTGGAAGACATAATAGAAGTTCTAGAGAAAGCAGGTAGCGTAATCGTAGTCAATAATGTTCGCCGTTTAAGTACTTTACCTACCATAGAAATTCTAGTCAAAGAATGCTGCATCGACTGCTTGTCTATTGTAAGTAGAAAATGCTACAGCTTACTATTTAGCTTTCTTACCTTGAAGTCATCAGTGAAAGCAAAATTTCTTTCGATTCTATTCATTCAATACATTTTGCAGTTTTGCACAACAGCCTTCTTTAGTGGATTACAATGCGCAATGTTTCAGCACTTTAATTATGATATTACTGTATCTAGCTTCAGCGTACCCTAGTAAGGACTACACACTTTGTACGCACCTTATATATGAAGTTAGAGGCAGAGCTCCTTCACACAGCACCTTTAAAAAAGATACGACGATACGATATTTTCTTAGTGCATCGCAAGACGGTTATTATGAAAGTGACAGTACACTACTATCCTTATTAGATGTATTTTAACACCAAACTTATCAACCTATATTGCTAAGTTGCTGCGTGTAATTTCATATTGTTTCATACAATTTAATTCTTTACAATTTAGTAGATTGTAGCTTCAAGTAGTAGCCAAAGGTGAATTACGAAGATTTAACTTAAAAATTAACTGCTATAAATATTTAGTTAGTAAATATGTTTTAGTGGAACGGATTACTGGGGTATCTGTATTAGAAATATGTACCAAAAATATGATAAATGTATTTATAATCAATAAGGCATTTAATATTCAAAATGGATATAATAATATTAAAATAGTAATACCGTCTTTTTTGTTACAGTTCTTCAATTAATGCAATATAAAATTTTTATCGAAGATTTGATAGAAACTTGAATATAATGTACCTAATAAAAAAGCATGTGTCTGAATATTATAGTTATACAATTTATTCTGTAGGTGTATTGCATTGTCTCAGTCATTTCATTACTATACTATGCATGTGTCTGAATATCTTAGAATAAGTGAAGTAAAAGAATATTATTAATGTTTATAAGCGTGTATATATACAGAACACTAAATTCAACCCTGACCTACTACAGTAAGCATCAGAATCTTATAAGTAAGTATGCTTCTATGAGCAGCAGAAAAGAAAGACAACGTTAGTAGGAAGTAAATGAATGCACATGAATTGATGAGTTCTCAAAGAGAATAAAAGAGAAAGTAAAAGACATGCATGGAGAAAAGAATAGAGAAATGGGAGAAAGTAGTGAGGGAAAATCCCTTTTATGTTTCAAGTGGAAGAAAATTGAAACTTTTGTATTATTTACTCTTGTAAAATTGCTCGCTTTCTTCTGGAAAACTGATGTGAGTAGAATTTATGAAAATCTTTTTCTTTCATTACATCTAGTCACGAAAAGCTAAATCGAATTACTTGAAATTACGTTACGTACATAGGTACTAATGCTGTACTATACAATGTCTAATATGCATATTGCTTGCAGGGCAGTAGAATATGGTTAATTTTTTTTTGCGTAAACGAAAGTACGTAAGAAGTAACTAAAAGTTATTTTAAGTAACATAGTTTTACATTGAGAGTATTATTACATTATTAAAGAAGTGGAACTCCTTCCCTTGTAGTTTTAATGTTCGAGAAGTAAGCATGCCTTGCCTTACGTCACCACCATAGTGCATTACAGTAAGTGTTTCTCAAGGCGAATTCATACTTATCTCTTACTCTACATTGCAAATAATTTTATTTAAATGTTTTCCTACATATATTTGTTAATCCAGTTTCAAGGATTGCTACGTACAGTATTTATGCAGCAGACTGCTGAACTTCCCCTAAGCTAACTAATACTATATAAGAATCCCATTTTTTGTACAGTTGTTAAATAAACTCTATCTTGTTTGTTGTGCATATGTTCTTTGGTATCCTATAGAAAGAAACTTTTCCCATGCTAATTTTTAATGTTTATACTTTAGCTACAGTTTTTACGAAAGTACCTATACTATGTAGTTACCCAGAAATGCTCAAAGAGGAAATACTTTCACTTACCAACTTAATTTCCCCCAAAACGATTTGTATCATATTAAACTACATATATCTAACTTTCTAACTTTAGGCACACTGATATTACGATTACCTACATAAATAAAGGGAAAGAAAGAATGTAGGCCATTGTGCTAGTGTTAGTGTCAGTAAAAATCCAAAAAAGGAGGGTTTCAGTTGAGCTTGCATCTTTACACTTAACATTACTATTATACAACAAAACGTAAACGCATACTCACGAAACATGCTATCTGTAGTAGTCAAAGTCAAGATGTTAAGCTAACGTTAACGGTGTAACATACAAAAACTTGTGTGTGATGTGATGTCATCAGAAGATGTGTCAGTGTTGTGTGTTTGAGTTCTGAAAGTCAAGTCAAGTCAAGTCAACTCCATTATGGTTATCTTGCAGAATAACAATAAAGCTAATGTAATAGCGCCTTTTGACTGTAAATGTTGCCTACTTTTCCTTTACAATTCTGAATGTCACTGGGTTTCATTATTCCAGTACGCAAGCGACAAACTGTAACTGTAAGGCTAAAAAACTTTTTGAGGATTCCTGTATTTCTACAAGACAACCGAATACATTTAGCAGTGAATGCATTATTAAAAATAATTTTTCTTATGATATAATGAGTAGATTCATCAGCGGATTCGTTCTTTAAATCCAAATTGATGCAAGTAAGTAAAGAAATGAACAGAACACTAATGTTAAGGCCTCTTTGTCCTTATTAACGAAAATAACATGCTCATAGCTGAAGTGATATCTTCCAAAAGTCATTATGTCAACTAAAATATTCTTTCTTCCAAAATCCGTGAGTGCATAGTAATGCCAAAGGAACACAATGGAATCTAGGATATTGCGTGTCCTAGTCATTGAGACCGCGTCACACACAGAATTTTTATTTTTGCTTTGTCCTTCATCTGATAAAATAATCGTTCTCTTCCTTCTGTCAAAAAGACAATGTATGTAGTACCCCAAAATGAATTTCATATTTGCAGATAACCCATTGTCAGTGAAGCGGTCTGAAAAATTTAGTCATGCAATGTATCAATTTTTCGGGAAATAGAATGGGAGTTGTAACTTTATATCATAATACAAGTGAATTTGTGATTGCGTGAACTGAATACATAGTTACCTACGTCAAGTCTGACAAAATGATCGGTGATATTTTGCTTTTATCTATTTCAAAGGAGTAATACGTCAAAGTAAACATTTTTTCTGATAAAATAAAATTCGAAATATAACGGGCATTATTCAGAAGAAAGTTCCCAATTTTCACTTTTAAAGCGACAGCTTTTAAAAATATTTTTTCGAATCCACATACAAATAATAAATATAATGAAAGTTCCAGATGGATCAATACATTATAGTATACAGATTAGAAACCTGAAATCAGTGTATCCGATTAAAAAAGCAAACTCGTATTAAATTAATTTTCAAAACTTACTTGTTTAGTTCTTTTTATTTTGGTACCCGTTAAATTATAATACAAGCTTTCAATTTTCTGTTTAAACTACAAAAGGTAGGTTATCCAGTGGTCTACAACTTATAATGTCAAAATGTTATTAGCTTTTTAATTATTTATAGGTATAGGGTATTTGTGCTATATTTGCTGTATATCATTTACCTTTATCGTTACAAAACAAATGTCTGTAGACCCTTTTCTATTTGTTGAGAACTGAATTGAAATGAATGGAAACCTGTTTTATTTAAGTGAACATCGTTTTTAAATCATTGATGTTACACTCACATGCATAAATACGTAGGACAAGTCTGCGTAGGTACCTAGTAAATCGTAAATAGGTTCTCCAGCTTAGTGTACCGTATTTGCTAGGTTGACATTGCCAAAATAGAGGACCACCACAAGTTCACTCTACTGTGTCGTGTTTTAGCACTATTTGTATTGCATGAATTGTCCCTGTCACAGAAAACAATAGAATTAGTGCCATATATTATCAGCGAGATCTTTTTATTATTCCTAGTTGCAGTATAGTAGATTACATTTGAAGTGCCTGTATTTTACACACTCTATTTACTCTTCACATACTGTGTGACTGTAGTGTGTGGTCCTTATGTACATAGTATAATACAATAAGCAAAGCAAGGACAGACATAGCAGACAGACCAGTAATTCTACATTATTTACATTCACCGAGGAAAGGACTCATACATAGTGGACATTGAAGTGACATACCTTAAATTATCTGGAACGTGTATTGTATAGCATTCCTGTTCCTATACTTTATTACACTACAAATATGCACACAGTAAAATTGAACATCCGGATTAATGTAGGTAGTTGACATAATAGGAAGTTTAAATAATCATGTATGTCTGCCCTACCGTCATAGAAAGTGTTGCGTCGCGTCCAACGTCCTACCAACCACAGACTACATACATATTACTACTACTCTAGACTACACATGCACTTGTGTTATATTTATGTTTTAAGTTATAGCCTTAGCCTAGATTATTAATATACTGAACAAATTTTGCATTTATTTGTATCATGTATTATAGTTTGTGTGTACTATCAATATAAGCAATGTTTAAGTAACTAAACTGATCAGCATTCAGGGGGAAGTTTAATACAACCTTAGTGACAGTAAATCTTTTAAGCAACTAGCTATATCTGTATATGTGCAGTAACTTACGTAACTCCACATACAAATATTTCCTTTGCAACCTAGTGCAATGTAGTGTAAGCGTAAGCAGCTTTCACCCAAATATTTATTTGCAAGTATACAATGCACACTACATTGTCAGTATATCACAATAATACTTTAGGGATAATATTTGGATAAATTTTGGATTTAGGTACCTACCTTAATACACCATAATAATGTATGCATACCTATGTACTACCCACCAATGTACACTTGTATACACATTCGTATAGACAGGACATGTAATCTAAGTAAATAACTACAAACGTTCTTTTGGTTAGGTTTCCTTTCATTTTAGATATTTTCAAACTTCGGTCTCGCATGTATGTAAATAGAAGTAAATATTACGACACATCATAAATCTTTCTTTTGGCGGCTTTGCGTGCCTCATTCATATCATAGAATTCGATTCGGATCCCATCCGATCCTGTATACAGAAATATATGTGCTAAAAAGAGTATAAAATAATACGGGTAGAGTTGTGTGTACTGTGTATACATATTATGTATGTACAGAGCTCTCGCTAACTTGGCCTGAGTAAGTAAGTACAAAGAAACATAATAACTACCAGCTACCTGAACACAAATATATTATATTTAAGCACTTAGATATAGTGTAAGTAAATATATTGCATATATGAGCATTCTAAAACACATTAGCATGGATTAGAGCTTCTGTCAACCATAGGATAGAAAATATGCATACATCTTATGTAGTTCATATGTAGGGATATGTGTACAAGCCCAAACAATCAGATATGTTTGTATGAGCATAAAATATATTTATATACATTAGAAAATAAACAAAACACATTTACATAGAATGGGTACCTTAAAAGACTACATAAGCCCTATAGATCGTGGTACTACATAGACAAACACTATTTAGATTTAGGTAACTGAACCGATTCAGTCGACTAAAATAAACTACGACATTATAAACTGAAAATACAAGTAAATATTATGTGCTGGTACAAAGGAATGAACTGGGAATAAGTTTCTATTCTATAGTACAATGATATCCATCCTTTCCACTACATTTACATTTCACATAGTTGGCTAAACTATTTGCTACATCAGACAGCGACTGGGCCTACAAGGAGAGTATCTTCATAATATACAAATCTCAAACAAAGCTTTTCTATGAGTTAGTATATAAAATGCACTACGACTACAGTAAACATTCAATTTACGTCAGCCTTGCCAAAATATTTGCTTATTCTTTGCAAAAATAACAATGGTATTCTTGGGAGTGAACATTTAGTAAGATACGCTTTCTCTTCATCTAGCCAAAACCTATGCTGCAATAATTTGACCCACCCACGGCTTTTAAATTCAATTTTACTCCCCCACGCAGAACAGAGAGATTCCAGAAACCTGTATACTTACTACATACTACATTAACTACATAATATACGTGCACGGAGTTATCTAATTATGAACGTCATTTAAAGTGGCATGATAAATCAAGGAAAGTGGCATGATTTTGCAGAAAAATGGAAAAAATGAAAATAGCAGGAGAATGATTTAATTTGGCAGGAGAATGATATAATGTGGCATGACGATTATTATTTATAAATTATCAATTTTTAATTATTTAAATAATTTTTATATTTAAAAAAAGTTTTCTCATGGCCGCAATACAAATTATCATCTTTAATAAGATAGTGATGAACAAGCTTCCATACTGTCTTTTCGGAGTAACATAATCTGTGAAGATCTTCCACTTTAAGTGTATGTCGTGCTTGACACCGTTTGAAACCTTACAGTACATATAAACTGGTTTACCGTTCCCTGTAACGTCATAATTTAACGTAACCCACTCACTTTGTATGTGGTCCTTTGCTTCCTTTCTGTAAAAGATCATGCTATTTTAATTTTTGTATAAAATGCATCATTCCATTTTCAGATTATGCCACTACCCTTGATTAATCACGCCACTCTACATTTAATCCTTTAATTATTAAGCAATATCAAGCTCATTCACCTTGCTCTCCTTGATCCATGAAATATTGTACCTCTGTATGTACTTTACTTAACTTTTACAATAAATATAATTTGTCATTGACCTTAAGTATGAATTTCATTGACGGAATACTTGCATTAAGAATATGGATAGGTTAGTGGATCGCTTTACTGTAGAGTACAGCACATAAAATACTTCTTCAGCTATACGGTTACAGAATGGGAGCCCGAAAATTTAGGTACGAAATAACAATCCGAAACTGTGCGTAATTGGGAGTTAGCACGTTTACAATTTAGGAATGGTGCGTATAAAAGTGAAATGAAGTATGCAAATGTCTCCAATGTTAATGTTGCTATTAGGGAAGAAGAGGAAATGGAGACTAAGGGTCCCATTTTTCCCGACCCTGAGGTCATTAACACCGGGAAAGCGCGAGGAATTGCGTAGAAATGGCTGAGAGCTAAAACTTTTCCGATGGTTATTAATTAATTGTTGTGGGCGTGAAATTGAGATGGAGGAGATGAGAACGAGACTAATACTAATAGTCGTTACACGTTAGTACAGATAGTTGCTTAGAAATAGACAGTAGACACACAAAACTGTATGCCGTCTATAAAACACTACATAGTTACACAATATCTACATACTCCTTACTCTAATAATAACTGTACTTCTTGGGGCTGCGGCTTTGCTTCAATGGATAGCAGAGATAATTAGCAAGTTCCTAGGATGACTTCTAAGAATTAACTCCTTACTACTTACCTAGACCGTCAAATACACTTGGGAATTCGTTTTACTTGAGATAGGCTGCCACAGTTAAATACTAAGTTACTCATTGCTAGTTACGTTTACGTTGCGTTAGATAGTAGAAGATAAATAGATAGATATCTTACAATAAAACATCTCTTTCTCTGCTTTCTTCTCTTCTATAAACTTTATTCATTCCCAGGAAAATAATTTACACAGACTTTCTTCGAAATAATTGTCCTTTTTGCTCAGATGTGCTACGCGTATATTTGTAATTATAATTGTATTGCAAGAATACAAGCGTGTTATAAATGCAGAATTATTTTCTGACACAAGTGCATTATTATGTGTACTTTAATTATGTACCTACTTAAATAAAAAATGTTAAGTTACACTATTATAACATCTATTTCGTTAATAATGTAATCTGCTATGTACTAGTATGTACTATATAGTATACAGCAGTTGTAAATGAACAGCAAGTACTAGGAAAATTAATACAAAGCAATGCCGTAATACTGCTAAGTAAACTACAGCTTATGACAAGTGTGTAAAAGGTTGCAAAACATAATTGTTTGTACGTGCTTAGCTGATGGGACAATTCCTGTATATGCTATAGTAGGTATCAGTATATTAATTTTTAAATTCGGTGTAGGTAATGTTATCGTAATTTTATTATAGTAGCGAAGACGCTGCTGCTACAAAACTGTTCTCTGTGCATGTATTGTGCATGTAGTCTCAAGTGAAAAGTATTCTTTAACTCTCCAACTACTATTAGTCAGCCCTTCCCGATTCTTCCGCCACCTTTCATCCCGAACTTGGCTTACTCCACCGAAACTTTTCCTGGAGAAGTGAAAGCGATGCAACCTACCGCTCTCTTCTAACAGTTAATATTATGCTTTCTCATTGAGGAACTCAGAGAGCGTGGGTAGTCTGTTAAGGCAAACAGAAGAGCAATAATGGTATGTACACTATACTTGAGACAAGGCTCTAAATACAGGAGTACCTGTATTAATATGTAAAAAATGTGTTTTTATACATATGTGTCTGACTACTTAAACCCAATGAATTTGCATTTTATCAGAAAATCCTGCCTGTGTACTTATATATATAATGAATAATATGTGTATTATTAACATATTGGCGTTGTTTTCCTCTTGGACTTCTCTGGCAAAGCTACTGTCATTGATAACTCACTGGATAATGAAATGTTGCCGAAATATCCTCAATTCTGTTTGATTTACAGCCGCTCCAATTGCATCCGTTTTTTGCATTGCCAATTTGCATCCACTGCACTGGCTTAGTTATGCTACGACTTATGGGGGACTCGATGGGTAGCACGGATAGGAGAACGGGTCACCAGTACAAGTTAGACAAAAATGGGTCACATA